>RDPX01000136.1:29122-48304 GCA_003991215.1 Morbakka virulenta | reverse complement strand
ATATAATAAGTTGGAAAGAATAAAAAAACTACACTATCCATTTCGACAAGCCTGTTTCGTGATTTTACTCACTCGTCAGGAAATGTACATTTCCTGACGAGTGAGTAAAATCACGAAACAGGCTTGTCGAAATGGATAGTGTAGTTTTTTTATTCTTTCCAACTTATTATATATATATATATATATATATATATATATATATATATATATATAAGAAAATATAAGAAAATATATAAGAGCTTTTGAAATTAATAAATACTCAGTTTTTTGTACATATTTACGTCTGAGCATTTTCTTATTTTGTTACAAACTTCAATGCAAGTTATTTTGACAAGGTCCCTGTACGATGCATTTTTTGGTCCTACGAAAAGCCTTACCTTAGTGATAAAATACCATTAAAAGGTTTGCACTACAGGTGTCTTTCTTAGTAAGACACATCGTTTGTCTCCCACAAACAACGAGTTTATTTAAGGCCACCGTTTAGCTACTGTTTTTACCACTGTATTTTCCATTTAAGGTGTACGTTAGCAAAAATATAATGTGTAGACTTAGTCTTAACAGCCGTAGTCGAAACTAGAGAAAAACACTTATTATGGACGAAGCCAACAAATAGATTTATAACAGAATTGTGCACCATAAAAAGCAACAGAATTTAAAGATTTAAAGTACCTATTATATTACCAGTATTGTTTTGTTGTCATGGATAAAATGTGTGTTTGATGTGTGTGTGTGTGTGTGTGTGTGTGTGTGTGTGTGATATCTACAGTCTTCTTGCTAAAATGATGCAGATGTCTCTTTTGATGTCATTTGTCTGTTCCGTATGAGCCACCAAAAGAGAACAATTTTTTGGTGAAATTTCCCATTACCAGGCTACTATATATTGTTACTGTTATTTTCAATGTACGAGTGTATTAGTGTAAATAATTGCCATTTTCAAGCTTACGGGGATTTGTCTTAATGTTTACTGGCGATTTGAAACAGATAAGGTGACAATCTGGTATTATTTCTTTTATTATTCTGGTACAACTTCCTGTACAAAAAAATCTGTTAATTTTTGTCAAGCCAGTATATTTTTTTTAAAACATGGGAGCAAACAAATACTGGTATAAATAATATGTTTCTCACCCAAAATTATTTTTGCCTTCAAGTCTCTGGAAAATATCCTTACGTCGTCTTATTATGAAAAATGTTCTAAACCCTCTGACTAATATGTTTTTGCTTCAATAGCTACTTGAAATAAAAATTGCTAGTTAACCTAATGGATTCAAAAACTAAAGAAATTAACCTCTTTACTCAATCAAAAAGTTTGGAAAGCCATTCAATCTTGTCACGCATGACACATTGTAGGAAGCATTTGACTGTGTTGAAAATCCTCTAAAAATCTCAGAATTAGCAAAGAATTACTTAATAAAAACTGGTCATTTATTTTCAGTGGGTCACTACTTATATTAAGTACATTGTGATCATAGTTTCACGTATGTTGTCTTCCCCCTCTGCCTGTGGTATCAACAGTTGTTTTCAAGCCTTCTCACATTCTTATAATATTAAGGATGGAGCCCGCAAAAGCACCCTTATAGTAAACTGAATTTCAGAAAATATACAAAAATAAATTGGGGTTCTGTGCTCATCTTTCTCAATAAATTTTTCGGAGCAAAACACGTAACCATCAAATCTGTAAATTCGTTACTCTGAATGAATGACGTTGTTCCACATGGACTTTTGGTATGGTTTGAAAGTTCATTCAACATTGCTCTTCAAAGAATGTCAAAAGGGCTTTTGGAATTTTTGTTTAAAAGTATTCCTGGCAATTAACATTTTCTGCATGCATCTTCTTACACGTTCTGCTTAGTTAAAATTAAATTCCATGTTTGGTGGATAAAAATGACTGCAATTTACGTTGTTCTAGACTAGGTTTATTTTAATCAACTTTTCCTATGATGACATCGATTACCATTATAATACTAAAAATTACAATATGTATAATTTGTAAAACATTTCGCAAAATAAAAAAAATTCAAGTTCAACGTTAACTTCAGGAATACGCACATATTTTTAATGCCAAAAATTGAATTTATCCTTTCTACGTTTTTGTCCTTTTGAGAACATGCAATCTCTTTTTCAAAAGATCAATTACAATAGATACTAAATAAAGATTTTGAAAGTTGTCTTGGGATTCATCCAATAAACATATGAAATAAATCTATGTAGAATGTGGGTAACCGAATCCATTCAACAAAATTCTAGGACTGATAATGTAACAAATGTCTTAGTGTTTTTTCTTCTCTAGTTTTTTTATTTCTCTTTTAATTTCTTTTGTAATTTTTTTAGACTTTTGTAACTTTTTGATGAACAGTGGGAGTCTAAACAAGAAGACTCATAAGGCCGTAACAATTAAGAAAAATTCATGGAAGTGACATTAAAAATAAAAAGGTATTTTGAAAGCGACTAAAAGGAAGCGCATTCATTATTCTTCCAAATATCTGCGTATCACTCAAGGGAACCCATCAATATTTCCCCCCATGTTTTCGTTACCTCACTTGGCCAAAGCTGATATTCTTCCATTGTTATATCACATTTTTACCTGAAGTACGTACCACAGGAGGCTGCCGAGAGGCGTTTCTAACAATATTGGGTGCGAAGATCTTACGAGCTAAATCATGATGACAAGCAAAAAAATCATCAGTAAACAAGGGCACTTACAGAGTAATAAATGTTTTGAAGTTATTGACTCAAGTGTTAACATTCAAAGAAGATAGAGGGGGTTTAATAATAAACTTAAGGAATAATATTGGACATTGGATGTGTTTGAGTCAGTTTCCAATATTACGCATACCACATGCTGTACTAACTTTGCTCTATCAAGTGGACAATTTAGGTTGTGTATATTGATCAGGTGTCAGGTTAAATTTCAAACCCTGGCTCAGGTTCTCCTTGCCAGAAAACATGACACACATCATTGCAGCATAGAAGGACAAAGATACACTATCTATTCAATTTTGTCCAAGACTAGTCTCCTTTTATTTGGCCTTTTAAAGATAGTATTGGTTAAAGTTTCGGAAACTAACACTTACTGGAGAGCTACTGTTAAAAGAGCCAATTTTTGTCTTTGCCTAATGTAGTGCTCTGAATTGGTGTCCAAAACGTAGACGCCATCCAAAGATATCTTTGATATCCATTGAGCAAAGGTTTTGAAGGTTACTGTCTATAATTCTTTATCCACCCTCTCAGTGACCATCGCTTGTCATATCCACAGCTGGACTGGATCGTCCTGACTTTCAGTAGCTCTTTCATAGACACCAGAGGCCAATTAACCATAGATGGTTTTCACTGTTTACATGTCTCCTTGTTCAAAATTCTTCTTGCTGAAAGCTGAAATGTTCTTTGCTCCACAGTATCCGCCTTTAAATTGAGTTTCATGGAAAATGTAGGATGATACTANCTCTGAATTAGGTTCCAAAACGTAGACGCCATCCAAAGATAGCTTTGATATCCATTGAGCAAAGGTTTGGAAGGTTACTGTCTATAATACATTATCCACCCTCTCAGTGACCATCGCTTGTCATATCCACAGCTGGACTGGATCGTCCTGATTTTCAGTAGCTCTTTCATAGACACCAGAGGCCAATTAACCATAGATGGTTTTCACTGTTTACATGTCTCCTTGTTCAAAATTCTTCTTGCTGAAAGCTGGAATGTCTTTGCTCCACAGTATCCGCCTTTAAATTGAGTTTCATGGAAAATGTAGGATGATACTAGCAAACGTCATCTGCTTATTGCAATAACGTAAAGCTGTGACTGCAGTATTGCTAAAAAGACAGCAACCAACGAATATCTCCCTCTTCCGAGTGAAACTATTTCCCTACTACTTACAACAATGGGACACTTCTCTTTAAAGAATAGCTAGTAGGTAGGTAATGGGTATTGAAATTGATAAAAAAAGTTTCTTTCTTGGCTTACTGAAAATTCTGGAAAATTCACTTCCACAAGTAAAATTATCGGAGAAAAAGAAACATTTTAGCATGTCATTGTTAGTTTTGATGTTCTATCACTTGATTTCCATTATATGGAGAAGAGAAGGTGAAGAAATACACCAAGGGTGCAAAGGTGTGTTAAATGTCACTGTCACATTGTAGCAAAGGTAGAGCGTGTAACCTTTGTGGCTATTGACAGACTATTTGTATTCCATATTCTTGTGTTCAGAACTTGGAAGGAAGCTGCTACTTTAGACATCTGTCGCTTAACTTGCGGGTCAAATGAACAATCTTCCGTGACATCCCCTCCCTGGTTTGTGGTCTTTTTGGCACAGTTAAGTGTGAACTTAACGAATTACGCTAACTGGGGACTCGTCGGATTTTACATGTGTACATTCGCTTTTTTGTTTGATAATACTTAGACCTATTTCTAGCAAGAGTCATTTAGAATTGTAGCACCACCTAGGAGAGAGAGAGATTGCACTAGTCGTAGATAGTTTTTAGGGGTGGTTAATAAACTCATCAGTTTTATTTCCAAATACTTTCTCTCCAAATGCCAAAAAAATATATCTTAAAACTTTTGCGAAATTTTCTAACAATTTCTTGGGACCTGAAATCTCTAGGGGATTCTAAAAACCAGCCAAATTTTTATATAGGGAGGGGCAATTTTTCTGAAGGAGGATTAAATTNGACTCGTCGGATTTTACATGTGTACATTCGCTTTTTTGTTTGATAATACTTAGACCTATTTCTAGCAAGAGTCATTTAGAATTGTAGCACCACCTAGGAGAGAGAGATTGCACTAGTCGTAGATAGTTTTTAGGGGTGGTTAATAAACTCATCAGTTTTATTTCCAAATACTTTCTCTCCAAATGCCAAAAAAATATATCTTAAAACTTTTGCGAAATTTTCTAACAATTTCTTGGGACCTGAAATCTCTAGGGGATTCTAAAAACCAGCCAAATTTTTATATAGGGAGGGGCAATTTTTCTGAAGGAGGATTAAATTGTGATGAAGCCATGTTGCCACAAAGCAGCCATTTAAATCATTTATTGCTCCAGTTACTGCACAAAAAATGGTTCATCAGCAGTATCACAATTCCAACAGAAGCTATTATATTAAACTTACATAGGATAAGAGGTGGATTTGTGGGAGGAAGTGAGTTTAGTACTGTCAGTAAATTAACAGTTGTAAAAAGTCAGCTTCTAATTCAAAGTTTTGTGCAGTAGAGTTGATCATGAATTCAGAAAACCAAGAACAGAGCCATTCAAAGCACTATCACATTTCCAAAATTTATTTGCAGAAATCTGTGGTGGAAATATGGGAGGTGGTGGGCCAGATAAAACCGAAAAGGGTATTTTTCTCCATTTAGCATGGAGGAAGCAAGGGCCTGCGAGCGAGTCAGCAGGACACTATCGTCCTGCTAATATCGCACAAACGTACGAGGAAAAATGGAAAAATATTAGTAGGAGGCTCGTCTATTCCTAGTGTCATCAATATTCAAATATATTTGTCTCTTACTTTTTTCTAGTTCTAGTTCTACAAAAACAAGTGCCTCCTAATTGTCTCATTACTACAGATTAGAGCAACAGTTATTAGTTACACGGTTAAATAATGGTCATCTTTGCAAAAATCTAAATTTAAAACATATTTCTATTCAACAATTGTCATAATGACTATTTTACTCATACTGTGAGTAAAATAACTTTTCTGACAACTGTTGTTGGATAGAATTACAGGTTATCATAGAGCACGTTTTCTTTAGCCCAAGATATACATGTTTGGAATGGAAGTCTAGGGCTGAAAACTCAATGCTAATTGCTCAGGAATACAAGCTTATTACTGGGACTGAAAGCCTAACCCAGGGTGCTTAAAATCTCAAACTATCAACTAAGCACACCAGAGATAATTGGCCCTTCTTGCTACTTGGACAGGAAGCGCAGCTCTGTGCCAAAACAACTTCAAATTGTCAAGTTTTAACGTGTCTAGCATTTTCATATTAAGGAGTATCTTTTTATGTCGGTTGTTATATGTTTCGACGATCTTAACTAAAATTACAGCTCAAAAAACTTTGTCACTTTGTCAAATAATGATGGCATTGGGGAAACTAAGCTAATGATCTGCCCTAAAAAAATGCTCTTGGTGCAAAAAAATGCAAAGGTGTTTGCAATTACAGAGTTTAGGATATACTCTAATTCGTGGGAATGCAATGCAAAGGGTTGAAAAAAACTGCCCTATTGCATTACACTTCTGCTTTTGACGCGCATACTTTTAATTTATTTCTTGCTACCAAGTAGGTTAGGAAACTATAATTCAAACAATAATTAATCTGAAAATAAGTATTTAAAGAAATTCACCAGGAGAGGTCAAAAAGAAAAACAAAAAGAAAAGAAGAGGAGACCCATTTCAAAGGATGACATTCTGAAGGCATAGACTCACCATTACTGGTACAGTAAAGCCTTCCGAAGTAAATTGTTTTAATTATCCATGTAATTGAAGACAAATTTTTCAACAGGGTAAAAAATGGCTAGTATAATCCAAAGGTCTGTAATTATATTTGTTTCACAAAGTGTTTTACATCAGAAGACTACATCAAAAGGACCATTCTTGAGAAGATTAAACTGTGTAAATCAAAGTACGTGAACATTAATAGAAGTTGCAATTTTAAGAACTCTAGCATACACTCAACTTTATCTTATTAATGGTACTTTCATGCATTGTCTAAAACATGATAAACTGTCCTGTAATTAAGTCTTTCTATCTGTACGCTCCGCCCTCAGTAAGATATACATTGTTTTAGAACACTCCCCTCTATTAATTTGTACTGCACATTAATTAAATCAAGGTCACACTGATAAACCCAGTATCCAATGTCAAACGTTTCTCCATTTTTCAATGATTGTCATCTAATTTTTGTTTTCAAGAAGCTCTGAAACAACTACTTTACAAATGAAAATCATAAAAGGTCAAAAATTTTAAATGTATGACTTGCTGATTGCAACTAAATACTTTTTGGTACAAATATCTCACAAGATAATCGAAATCGTGTACTTTCTTCGAGGTATGGAAACATAAACTCCTCAGAAAAAGTCATTCAGTTTACAGCCTTTTTTTTGATAGTCCCGATCATGAGCGATATCTCTACCTTTTTACAGCTCTTACTTGTGGATGTCTAGTTGACTCTTCAGGTAGACAGCTACAAAGCCTATGGTTGGAGAAACAACGAGATCCAGGAGACCGATGTCCTTGGCACTGCCTCTTTTATGCCTTATCTCCTTTTCTGTGGTCAGTCATTGTTTTTTTGAACTCAGAGACACCGTCATTAACAATGTACAACTATTAATAGTGATCGCGGGAGAGCATCTAACTAGTTTCATCGTTAGTGTTGCAATTTCTGAGTCGCCTTGATACAGCCTTTCAAACCCTTTTTTCCATCCCTTATTCTTTGCTTGGCTCTGAGTACAACACACCTTCAGGGAGTAAACCACCATTTATACACAATTATAATTTTTAAACAAATTTACAATCCAGCTATGTTAGGGGCATTTTATGCATATTAAATCATGCATAAAACACTTAAACACAAAAATAGTAATACAAAATTTTACTTTAATATTCTTTAATCTTTTTCACCTGTAGAAAAATCTTTTTCTAGATGCTATGGCGCTGGCCAGGAGTCATTTTTCCTTCAGTAAAAGATTACTGTAATAAATTTTAAACAAAATTTTTGTTAAGTTAAAATTTCAAAGTTTATTGGAAGTAGTGAAATTTGAAACAACCGGGATTGGAACTCGGAGCAAACATCTAAACGCTTGAGTCCACACAACGTCTGTATTTTTCTTTATCTTCACTTAAATCAAAGGAATTTTGTTTTAAATTTCAAAGGTTCGTTTACTCATCCTGTATAATTTTTCGTCAAATCTGAATAAGGAAAACAGTAAACAGTAGACCACTAGATAGTCTTCTTGGTACCTAGAAATCGCTTTGTTTATGGACAGATGAAAATTGAGTACGAAGTAATATCTCAGCTGAAAAAAAAATTGAAATAGATTCACTATGGTAGGAGGTGAAGATTTTGATTCACAGTTATTGTGGACGTATTAATAAGTATCACATAAGAATCATAAACAGCTTATTACCGTCGGATACAGGATGTGGACACTACTTTACCTAGTATGGTCGTTTGAAATGAGGAGGGGAAAGTCAGTAAAATAACTTGCTTTTTAAAACGGGTCAACAGTAAATTAGAACCTCAATATGATGTTGTCAAGCCAAGCATCACAAATATTCAAGATTTCAATTTTCAAACGACTCACCATGTAAATTTTGTGCGAGACTTACATCATGTAAATCTAATAACATGCTACACTAAAGTAGGTATTCTGATTATTTTGTTTCTTGAGCTTACCCTCTTTTGAGCTATTTAGCATTTCTGTGTTCTTTGTTTGTTCTTTGTGTTTTTTGTTTTTTAATAAAGCCTTTTGTTGNTTATTACCGTCGGATACAGGATGTGGACACTACTTTACCTAGTATGGTCGTTTGAAATGAGGAGGGGAAAGTCAGTAAAATAACTTGCTTTTTAAAACGGGTCAACAGTAAATTAGAACCTCAATATGATGTTGTCAAGCCAAGCATCACAAATATTCAAGATTTCAATTTTCAAACGACTCACCATGTAAATTTTGTGCGAGACTTACATCATGTAAATCTAATAACATGCTACACTAAAGTAGGTATTCTGATTATTTTGTTTCTTGAGCTTACCCTCTTTTGAGCTATTTAGCATTTCTGTGTTCTTTGGTTTAATAAAGCCTTTTGTTGCTTGATTTGTGTCCATCTTTCTCCTTATTTTTTCCTCAAACTCACTTTGTGTCAAGACTGCCCGTCCCCGTATTTAGTTTCATATAAAATTGTGAGAATTTGGGGATAGAAAAGATACATTGTCAAGACCAAAGAAGAAGTGGAATTGTGAAGAAAGCAAAATGAAAATAGGTTTTTTTCATTTGAACAAAGTAGTATATATATATATGTAACTGTCAAATGACCTTGCATGCTAAAAAAATTATCGTCCAATTTTAGGTTTCAGATCAGGATTACTCCACAATTTGTTGCCGTAACAGAAAATAAAGCAACTATACCACGAATGGTTAAGTTGAAGAGTTTACATGTGAGATAGCACTCGTCTGCAATAGTTATACACCTTATGTTTTTGTTTGAGAGTCACAGAAATGACCAAAGATTGCAATGGAATCAATGGAAAGATTTTCAAACATGACATTAGAGTGTATTAATTTAAGAATAAAAATCAGGGAGTTTTATTTATTTCATTTGATTTTAGAATTAGCTTCATATTTTGAAACCTATAGTCATCTCCGCTACGGAAAGTTGCATTCCATTAATTACGACAACCAAATAGAGGTAGAAAGAGAAGTGGGCTACGTTACAAGGAGAGAAGAAGCTAGGTACGTCAGCATAAAGAGAAGACATGCCAATGGCTTTCTAGTGTTTAGCAAGGAACTGTAAAGCTTAGTTATGGCACCAAGTACACTAATCTTAATCAGAGACCAAACAAGCAGTAAGAGGAATGTGAAAGGCCTTATCTGTAGAGATATTTTCAATTAGGAAGAGATCTGTTCAGATACTGACAATAATAATTTGTTTAAACATTTCATTTGATATAATCGTCAGACAACATGAACTATTTCTTAAAACGTGAAAAGAAAGATACCTCATTAAGTATTACAAATCAGATTTTAATAGAAGTTTTCTATACTTTAAAGGCCTTCTGTTTTAGCTCAGTTAGTCGTTGCTCATCTTTAGGATGATAATAATGATGGTCTTAATTATCACAATAATTATATTAGCAGTGATAAAAAATCGGTTGAAGAAGCTTATCAAGGAAGTAGTAACACACATATAGCCAAGCATGTGCAGAACAGTTTTACTAGGGGCTATTCTTGTTCAGAGGCCTACGAGTTCTTTGGCAGCTGGCTGATGCCCGCATTCACAACAAAGTAACTAGGGTCCGATGCCTTGAGGTGAGAATTAACAACCGAACACTTTTCACTTTTTAATCTTCCAAAAACATTCATTTGTCAAAATCGGTATGATTCGCAAGGCGTTTGCACTGCTTCATACATGTCTTACAAATCATTATTTTTCATCCATTTTGAAGTTGATATTCTAATGTAAAAAACTTCTTCTTAATAATGGCTGTTTTAGCGATTTATTAGACAGACTAAGCAGATACAAAATTTTATAATATAAGTCATACAACATGTACGCAAATAGCCCTGGAAAGGTTTTGTTTCCATCAAATTCAAAAGCCAAATAATTTAAGTAGTTTCAAGTTCTTTTATTTTACTGCCTCCGCAGTAGCTTTACGTCTTAAATATCTATTTTGTGGAAAAACGTTTTCTTGCCTGTATGCTCTACGTTCGTATTATTGACAATCGCTCTTCGCTTGACATTTTAAAACAGATGACACTAAGCAGAAATCTTCGTTGTTATGAACTTTATTTTGTGCACACATGATTTTGAAGAGAATCCCCATCATTATCAACGGCGCACTGTCTAATGAATAGTTACGTCCAGTTGATGAGTCAAGGAAATAATTTTAAGTCAGCTTTTTGATTGAAAGTTCATCCGCCAATTTTTAGTGTGAAAAATTTGTCAATAACTTTGTCTTTGAATGCTTCCATCTGGCGACAACTTTGGTGTAAATGCCCTGAATGGACAACTTATTCAATTGGCGGTGCCTCAAAGGACTTTTTAAGCAGGTTCTGTTACTTTTAGTGGTTGAAAAACATCTTTTTCGCTTTACTGTTGAAGTAAAGCGAAAAAGAAGTTGTCAAGAAAAAACGAATCCAGATCAGTAACAGTGGAAAATGGTATGAAAGGTTTGTTGGTATATTTAATTCTTATTTCTGTTTTAAGTGTTCCTTTTGCGATACCACTATTTGAGCATATCATTTTTAAACTTTCACCGGGAAAATGTAAAACGGAAATTGCGTAACAGAGAAGCGTCAATTGATTTAATGAATTCTATATTTTCTGTATTTAAAAAGCGATATTACAGTTCAATTGCCTTAAGATCACAAGCTTCTTTTGCTCCATCATTATTGTTGTCAGCAAAAAGCATGAGGGTATTCTCCAACTTCAAATCAGCACAGATTTTGGTAGTACAAGAAACATCATTGGTATCATTTTTCTGAAATGCCACAAATATGACTTCCTGGAAGTTGTTTCTATATGTCTGAGTTCTTCCTTTAAACACGGTAGCTCGTTCATAGTGATCAGGCAGTTGGCTATTTAACCCTGATACCTTTTCTTAGAGTTTTATAACACATAGAATTGTAATAATTTAGTCATGGTCGATTCAGCTGCCATATTTTTATAGTTACTTTTGTTGAGTTACTGGAACTTTTCAAAGTATGTCAAAAGCACATTATTGGCTGTTGAGTCAGTTTTTAGTCGTAGGCAGGATTAGTATCTATACTATGTATTATGTATTACTCTATTTATTGCACTACAGCCTTTCACAATAACAAACCAATGGTCCTACAGAATAAACCACCTTTCAATAATTTGTCATGTCTCCTTAGAGAGGGTTGCAGTTGATAATTTCTTTCAGAATATGACGTTTTTGTCAATCTTTTTTGTCATGTTCTTGGCCTGAGGTCCGATAATTGAACTTCATTCAGTGACAGAATATCACTTGACCTACCAAACAGAAGTAGCTGGTTGCAACCAATTAAATGTGAGTTGATAAAGATTAGTGCTTTGAAATCTGTTCTTAGAGGTGTTTTCTGATCTGTAAGTTCACTTCTTGACCAAAATTGTTTTCCTCCAAATAAAACACACAAGGGAACCAGAATAGCGACTTTTCAATTTTGCTTACAGAAAGCCAAATAACTTTTCAATCTGAAAGCTTACATTAAATGCATGGATATTGGGACATGTTGCTTGAATAATAGAGATCCCCTTTAGCTGATGAGGACCAAATCATTTCAATTCATGTATTTCTTGTGCTGTAAAGGACTGAAATGGACGTTTTAAAAGACTATCGACTGTATTCATGTTATCACTACTGGGATTGGGTAAAACAATCTTAGTCAAAGTTTAATAACAATCATTTAATCACACACAACTGGTTAATTCTGCAAATTCAAAAATAACACGAAAAGCAGTTGTGTGACAGAGTTCGAAGTTAAACACTAAAAGAAGATTAACTCAGCATAAAATGACCCTTGACTTACATTATCTTTGAGAAACGTAACTCAGTTTTTTTTATTTAAGTCAAAGCAGCGCGTTGTACTTAATCTTATCATTTGTAGCCAGGGTGTATTGTTTTTAGCTGTTGGAGTACTTTCACGCTTGTCCCACATGGCGCATTTTATGGGAATTTTGAACAATCAGCTGCCAACTCCGGCTTAATGGTCATATAATAAAAGTACCAGTTTCATTATTTTTCAGAGATGAGTTAAATTTAAGAGGGGACACCGGCAGGTTCTCCAAATGATGACTAAATTTAGTGCTATAAACCAATCAGGAAGCAACATAATTTTGAATGACGAAAACCAACTGTCAAAAAGTCAAAATCTGAGTTTTTTTCAACTCCACAATTCGTTGTTGACATTTCATCTATTTAGTTGACAGACACAATGGCAAATGAGAGATGAATTTATTGATTCCCTTAAAATTATCTGCAGGAAAGCCAATGGTAGGAGTGTGAATGATGCAAGTTGTTGGAGTCTCGAAAAACAAATTGTTTCATGAATAGAAAACATTTGCTGGGAATCCCTGGAAGGGTACTGTCCACCCTACCCTAATATAAGCGTTGCCACTGACAACTAATAACAAATGATTGGCAGGTACTTCACAAGCACTTTATTTATTATACCAAGTTTGTGAAACTATACACACTACTTTTTTTTTTCCAAGGAAGTCCGAAAGGCACTTCACTGCGAAGGGTTACTTTACCCTTTGCACTGAAGTGTCTTCCTACTCTTAATGCTTACTACTCTTAATTTGTTATCCTTTTATTTGTTTCTTTGTCTCCTCTCCAATTTCATGTAGAAACTAAGCAGTGTGGCACTTCAAACGTAGGAAAGAGTAAGGAACTGTACTCCCTAAGACTTGGTTAAGCCTCAAACTAGGAACATGCTAATCTGTTGACGGCCACTGCTATTTACTATTACCTAGAATACTTAATTCAGATGAGGTATCTTTAAAAAATTAAAGTGCCTTGGAAAATCAGTGACAAATATGCTAGTTGCATTCTTAATTTGCTCTTATACTGTAATATTCCACAAATGTAATATTTTCAAATAAAAAATCTGCAGGTAAAAAAGATAATCTGCTATCTAAATTTTGTTCTTCTGTTGTTCTCTGATAGTTTGCAAAAACACTTTTACAATTCTTAGTGAATTCTGCAGTCAGCCTTTTTTGTAAGATCCACTGCCCCTGTGTCTATTGTAGTGGTGTTGGTGCTTTTTATTGGTGGTGGTGGTGTTGTGTGTGTTTTGCGTGAGGGACTGTTTGATTTTCGTTCTAGCCAAGAACCTAAAGAAACAGAAGTAAGGCTCAACGCTGTGTTGTAGGTAGGTAACAAGCCAGTCCAATTTCATTTAATTGTGCCTGTTGCAACGTCACCAAACAACTGATTTTGCATTTCCTTAAAATTCAAAATGCCCAGTCAGTCATTTCTTCAGAATTTTAATACAACAAAAGCATTATTCACTCACAATTAATGTTAATAACAGATAAGCTGAGTTTTTTTCTGGATGCTCTTGTTTTTGGTAGTACACATAGCCATGACTAGACTGACCAATATCGTTATCTCAAACAGAATCAGACTTTGTTTATATAGCAATGACTAGCTTTGCATCCCTATTTGGTTTGCTTGATAGACTGGCATAATTATGTAGGCGTAGACTCACTAGTACATAAAAAAAGAAAAGAAAAGGCGGGCTCATTTTTGATTAACAGAATAATATGACGATTTCTCTTTTTAATTAAAGTAAATCAAGAATAAGAAAGATTCGACGATAAAATCCTGTCAAACTTGAAGCTCATAGCAACATCCTTCTCACCACTAATATCTTCTTAATCTTGAGTAATGAATTACAAGTTTCTATTTTCAAATTTATTTATTAGAAACAATAAAACCTACTATCTTGATAAATAAAAAGAGTTCAAAGCAGTAAACAGGAAATCATAGCAAGCTATTAAAACCAAAGAAATGAAGTACCCACGTTAAGTTATAAACAAACAGATGGCTGTTATTTTCTGTAAATTACACATTTATCCTTTTTCAAATCTGCTGAAAGCACATTCGGAGACAGTATAGCTAAGTAAAACCATAAATTCTTTAAGGAATAGTTTTCGTCAGTAAAAAATGAATCAACGATCTCTCTACAGGCTACCATAAAACCTCAGCTTTTCTTACATATTTTTATTTATTCTTTCAGGCTCAAATTTTTTTTTGGCCTGTTTGTTTACAAAAATTTGGAAGCAATTTCAACATTACTAGTTCTTCAGCTCTTTTTTACATTAGAATAAGATATCTATTAATTATGATATTGTTATGGCGATAGGCCCTTGAGCAAACATCGTTTGATGTTTTTGAATTCCATAAATGATGAAAGCGATTGGGTCACTAAATGATTACTTTGTGTCATCATGAACCAACAGTAGTTTATCATGTCAGAAGTTCCTGAGAAAAGCTGACGGGTATCTTTGGAAGACTGGAGAACTTTCGGGAATATTCTTTGTTAATAGAAAGTAGGCTTAAAATGCGTTAGGAAAATCTTGTAAAAATCACTTCATGCCTTGAAAATACTTGCTGATATTTTGTGATCAAATTAATTATCTGAAAAGTACTTGTGGACAATGCTTTCAGTTGTAAGTCAGATATTTAAAGTGGGAAACATTAAAAGGATGACTGCATTGCTTACACAAACTTTGAAATAAACACAAAATAGAAATAAAAGAGATTTATTCGCACTGGAGCCACGGTTTTGTTGAAAACCTTTTTTTCTTTTTGTTAAAGTATATTTCTGTTATAGAAATCTGGTAGTCAAACAATTTTATGTTCTTGCATCTCTTGTTGTCATTCTGTGCTACAAGTGAGAAAACATGAATCAAACAATACATATATATATATGTATGTATATGAATCTGTGTAGTATAAATGTATGTTTTATCTGCGCTATGCAAGGCCAAACCGTTGAATCAACCAGACCCAAACTTGATATGAAGATATTTGGTAACACGGAGCAGCGTATAGAGGGACAAAGGTGATGTTCAGGAGACGTTAACTCCAGAGGCGGCATCCAAAATATATAAAGGTCCATATATAGCGAAAGGAGGACTTCCAATGGAAAAACTTCATGAAAAAATGTTCAGCGCTCCACCCCCAAAATAGTATTGGACGACGCCAAATTCGAGGCTAGAGTTTATCTGCAAGTTCCTGCAAAATGAAGGTCACAAATTTTGGCACCATTCCTAACATTAATGCTCACTCCCTATAATTTTGCCTTTTAGAGAGAAATTTGGGCCTGATTGGTCAATTGCTTTGGCAGTAAAAACACCAGTTAAAAAACAAACAAACATAGAGAACTCAATTTGAATATCGGGTATTTTGTAGTGCTGACCTGCACATTAAGTATATTATATTTGGGTGTGATCACTTGGGTGGCTGTCAGGACTGAAAAAGGGGGTCAGGTGGCCCTGTTTTTAAAGATAGGGACTTGCAATCTAAAACTGGTTGTAGCAAAAGCCGTTAAGTGACTCAAAATGGGGGTTGATTACATTAGCTTTCAATTGCAAATTTACGTAATTTTCAAAAGCAATTAGTAAATATTACTTTACAGCTTATCCAAATGTCCAAAGTGGTATCCGGTACCTCTGCTAGTTAAAAAACAATGAGGGATTGAAAGAAGATTTTACGTTTCTGTGTTATTTTGATTTTGTCATGCATTTTCACAATGGTAAACAGTGTTCCAAAACATTCTCTGTAAATATTCACAAGTAAGACAACTTAATCTTTCTACATCGTGAAAACATAAAAACTTCAAGAAATTTAGGATTCAGATTATGGCAGTAGCTTCCTTTTTTATGGAGAAAATAAAGTTTAGCATAGATAGGTAATTAAAAATTTCACAGATTGCTAGAGTGACAAGATAGTTATGCAACAATATATGCTTTTGGAAAGTTTTCTGATTAGATACCTGATATCTTATTGCAATCAGGTTTGTTTTCAATGAAGTAAAGTAACAGATTACCTCCGTCCTGAGCCGATGAGTAAATTTGTGAGCATTTTTGAGAGAAATAACTAGGAAAAGCTATGACATTTTATTTGATAAAAAGGTATTTACTTCATATGAGAAATCGCAAAAAATTGAATTTTTATGTGTCAAAATTGTTTAATTTAAGGAAATTTTTCGCAACAGGATAACTAATAAAAAGAAAATAACATTATATATCATTCTTTGTTTATCATTCTCTCTGATCACCTCGTTCCTGATCATATCCCGTCTGGTCACTCACAGTAATCATTGCAGCATGTACATCTCCGCTGCATTCATTTTGCTTCCCAAGCTTTTAGTCACTGCTAACCCATATATCAAAGCAGCCATGGAACGAAAAGACATGAAACTGTACACTTTTCCCTTGATCAACACTGATATTCTTCGATTGTAAAGCATTTCAGTCGCTTCCTTCCAACTGTACCATCCCGAGTGTATCCTCTTTTCCACCTTGCGATCGTCGAGCCAAGGTATTTGAACTTCTCTTTCTCGGGAACCTCATCTTCTCCTATCTTTATCTGGACTGATCTCACCTTTTTGATGCGCGCGTGTTCGGTCTTTCATCTACTGAGCTTCAGCCCCATCAAGTATCAAAGATTGTCCAAATATATTTTATTCTCAAGATGATATTCTTTGCAGTTTCATTTCTCCTTTATAAGAGGAAGGCTACATGTGTGTAATTGTTTTCGGAGAAGGAATTGGAAGATCGAGAAAACCAAGCAATAAAGAATTAAAAAGTACAGAGGAATAAAAAACAAATGAGAAAAATAATCCTCTGCATAGACATGGGTTCCAGCTTTGCTTAGGTTAAAAGAAGGAAAAAACAAACAATTAACTATGCATTTACCTGCAATACTCCAGTCCAAATCAGCAATACCATATCATTCTCTCGGGATTTTCCCCCAGATTAGGGTAATCAAGTCTGCATTGTAACTTTCAACTCAGATTTTCCAGATAGGAAATTGAGATTTAAAGATACCTGGATATTAAGAGACAAACAAACATTAACAATGTTTTTAGGTGACAATTTCAAGATACAAAAAAAGAAGGAGTAGTAGAGATTAACCAAAAGAGTTTTAAACAAGTACATCAAACTCAACACTTGTGTATCCATAATGGCTTATAAAAAGGCGATCCCCAGATAACATGGAGCATTTTTTAAATTCCATTTCAAAAAGTTCTGCTTTTTGCATACTATTAGAATACAATAATCTAACAATTCTTCAATAATAAATTTGAGATCTTCCAGAAAGTCTGTTGACTTGATTTTGTGACTACATTCAACTGCAAGAAGGCCATATCTTAGTAAACACATCTATTACAACTCTTCTTTCCACTTTTAGAATTGATGAAATCGTTTTAAAAATTTTTTTTAGGTATTGATAGGGAAAGTAGTATCGAACAATTTACTTTAATATCTTATTTTTGGTAAATGTCGGTGGCTTTAATTAAGCAAAATTAAAAGAATCAAATGAAAACAAGTTAATGAGCGGAGGCTTTTAATAATTCTTTCGCCAATTATCTTGTGTTATCTTGTGTTCTTGTTTATTCAGTCCATGTGAACAAAACATACTTTAATATTCATCTCATTTAAGAATCCACTTAGGATTAATAATATCAGAAGCTTTTTAATTAAAAGACTCATACTCAATGCAAATGTGCATTATCGTATGCAACGCGAATGAGTTCGAGAAGGAAATTTGAGTAGCAATAACATTTAAGTGGCGGTAACTTCATGAAAAATAGTTTTGTTTCAGGAAATTTTGTTTGGATCTAATGCGGATGTACTAAAACATTGTTTAAATGTAGGTAGGAATGTGTTTGCAAATTGCATTAGAGACCCTATTTAAGGACGGATACGTCAATAAATATAATTTGTATTGGTATTGGAAGATGCCATTCGTGCCTGTTGCATATGTGGAAATTTCCTTCATTAAAAAAAGCATGTTTACATAAATTTTGTTCTGAAAAAAGAAATTATTTTTTACATCAATAAGTAAACAGGTAGAAACTGTTTCTTGTAAAAGAAATGTTTACCAAAAATTGAAAGCAAGACGTAAATGTCATACCAAGCGTTACCTCCATGTAGCTGTAAGGCCCTATGATGGAATAGAAGGCTGACATTTACTAGGATTTTATGTGTCAAATTTCATGAATGATAAATGCCAAGGTACATGGTTTAAAATTTAAGTAAAAATACAAGACAGTTCTAAATCCTTATCCTTATTCGTATAAAACTGGCGGACGTCATTAGATAGTTTGAATTTTTTGTTTAAATCATACCTGACACGCACACAAAAAATAGGTATGCCCTGGAGTAACATTTCAGAACAATAAGAACTATTATTTGAACGTGACATAGAAAAGCAACCTGTTGATAACACTGGTCAACACGATTTTTCTGACAAAGGGTTTGTAAACGAATTCTAACTAAATTTGGGCTGCTGAATACAAATATGAGCTCAGGTTTTGTCTATCACATCAGGATTTCGAGCTATGCAATTTTCCAATATTTGATGAAAATTACTCATCAACCTACAGCTGTATCGAAGGTTTCATAATAAAAACCTTATTGAAACCTTTTGCATTGAGAAGGCAGAAATAGCAGTAATCTAAGGGCGTCCATGAAGGCAACCTCCACGTGGTGATGCCTGGATGCTGATTAGCCAGGTTTTTCTGACTAGTTAGTAACGAATAGCCTTCGATTCAAGTTGTTCTTCCGTACCATTGAAGAAATCGATCTCGTCGTTCATGTGATTTTGAATCTGGTTCGTCGTCGATTTGGAGAATTTTTTTAAAAAATCCAGCCAGGAAATGTGCGTCTTCGACATCCTGTAGTTGGGAGAGATATTCCCGGTGCAGCCTACTCACTTGGTCTCCAGCAGCTTACACACACACAC
>RDPX01000136.1:0-19525 GCA_003991215.1 Morbakka virulenta | reverse complement strand
ATCCATCCATCTATCTATCCATCTATCCATCTATCCATCTATCTTATCTATCTATCTATCTATCTATCTATCTATCTATCTATCTATCTATCTATCTATCTATCTATCTATCCATCTATCTATCTATCTATCTATCTATCTATCTATCTGTCTATCTATCTACTTATCTATCCTCTAGCCTCTGTTTTCTGATGTAATGGCCAAGAAATTTAAACTGACGTGACTCGATCACTTTAAGTAGTTCTATTTGTTTTTCAACAAGGTGTAGGACTTCGATATTTGTTACTTTGTCATCATAGGAAATTCGTAGCTTTCGGTGGTAAAACCACATCTCTGCTGCTTCTATGTTTCTCCGTGTTTCTGCATTGGGTGTCCCTGCTTCTGTTCCATACAAGAGGAATGACCAGACAAAGGTTTTGAGGAGAAGGAATGAGACGGTGAAGCTGGCTCTTCTGTGGTTGAATGCATTTCTGGCCATCACTATTCTTCGCCTGGTTTAGCTTGCTATCATCACAGGCTGCGATGTAAAATCCAAAATAATTGACAACTGAGACTTGTTCTATGGTTTCGTCACCTATATCAAGTTCGAATTTTGTCTCTGGGTTGTTTTTGAGATGCTCATTATCTTTGTTTTTTTGCAGTTAATGCAGAGATTACGGCAAATACTGGAGGCTGTTACAACAAGAGTCATATTCTGGACGCTCTCCTTGGACGTGGTAATGAAGACTGTGTCGTCAGCATTATGACTGTTATTTATCTGGACGCCATTAACAGGCAGAGCTTCAGAAACTTCATTACGATCTCTGAGGATTCGCTATAGAGTTTGTAAAAACCTGGTGACACACCACATCCTTGCCTTAGTCGGATTGGGACCCTTTGAGTGAGAGTCTTGTCAGAGAGACAAAAGGCCACTTTTTGCTTGGTATAAAGTGTTTGATGATTCTGAGTTTTTTTCATCAATCTGTATGTCCTTTATATTTTTCAGTGCCCAGAGAACTTCGTCTTTCAGTATTCTGGAGCCGGTTATTGTTGTTTCTGGGATGATGCTTCCTTGATCTTCATTGTCGCTGGATATACTCCTTCTTCCAACTGACCACATCCTTGGGGTCGCAACGAACGTTGTCATCATTAACTGATTTGATAGATTTTGAGGCTAGAGCAGGTCTCTTGCCGGTTATTTTTTTTCCGCTTGAACATTTCTTTGGATTTTAGGGTGAAGCGTTCTACCTCTTAGCATTAGCCTTCAATTCTTTCTTGGCATTAGTATACTTTTTTCTAATTTGTCTGTTAATTAGCTTATATCGTACTTTATTGTGTTTGACGAGGCTTCTTTGTTTCATATCTTTTATCTCCTGTGTGATCCAGAGAGGTGACTGAGACGACTTTGCGTCCACGTTTGGAATGTCTTTCCGGCAGCTTTTCCATCTTAAGTCCTCTGTTAATTGTCATATTCTTTTGCTTCTTTAATTAACCTTTTACTTTCCCTCTTGTTACGTATGGTAAAAATTCATGGTCAACGGTGGTCTTGCTAGCAATGGACAAGAATTAAAAAAAAAGAGTGCCACATCCAGCTGTAGCGTTACAATGAATGGTAAAAATGACAGAATGAAAACAAAACAAAAAGTAGTATAGCCAAAAGAGTCAACCGTAATGGTTTATAGTTGACTAAAAACTGTTAAACTTATAAAAAGGTACCACTGGGGAGCGAAGCGACCCAGCATTCTGGTGCAGTTTTCCCGCCAAAATCTATGGTCTACCCTGTACCGTGTGGTGAGTGTTCATTCAGCCGAATTTTTTTGCGCACGGCCTAGTTTTTTGAGCTATCACAACAAAACTTGCAATGAACATGCATTGGCAAAATGCGCAGCATTTTTATTAATCATGTCTCTGGGCATTCCAATTAACGTTTGAGTAATTAAATAATTACATGTTGTTTATGAAACAAAACTTTGTTATTTCATTAACAAAGTAAAATTCTTATTGAAATATGATTAGTTGCAATTACCCTGCACAATTCAGTCTTTTACTTGGAGCTTCAGTAAAGACAGGACAAGTATCACATTTCCAGCATCAGTTTGTTAAAGTTTGAAACAAATAAGCAGTGGGAATATGGGAGGAGGATCAGATATGAAGTGGGGGTTTTACACCATTTGCTGGTCGAGAGGAGTACCACAATTCCAAAAGAATGCTGTTGAAAATTTAGAAAAAGATGATAGTGGTTGAATTGTGAGATGGGATGGGTCAGATACTGCCATACCAAATTTTAGCTTGAATTCAATTTTGACAGCCAGTCCAGGCACATTCATAACTCAGTTGAAGGTCCACCTCAACATGGGTAACTGTAAGTAATATGTCAATCCCAGTAGCAGGCCCTGCGAGCGAGCCAGCAAGACAACAACCTTCCTGCTAATACCTGATGAACACTAAGGGAAACGTATTTAGTAGAAGGGTCATATATTCCTAGAATTATCACAGAATTAAAAAAATATCCTTAGTACATCCACAATAAAACCATGCTAAAGTAAAAATAACTGAAAAGAACCTTAACACCGCTTGGTATATCTATTTAGGATTACCCTAACATGATGACAAGATGCCTGAGGATTTCTTTAGACGAATGCAGATTTTTCCTCAGGAACAGCAAAATTCATATTAAACACTGTTCCTTTAAGTTTGCTACCAGTTTCAAATTTATCACTTTGGAAAGAAGGCGATACTTAGGCAAAGATTTTTCTCTCCTCTTATTAAAGGATATCGACACAAGCAAAGGATCTCAAACAAAGATCAAAAGGTTAACGCTCAGAGGATTTGAGAAGAATAATTTTGACATCAACTAATAATTAAAACTGGGCCAGGAATTGAGAATCAAAGTTACTTTTCACATTAGCAACCAACCTGGCAGTAACACGTATTTCACTCAAAGAAGGCTCCAAATAAAGTGGGTTAATTTGCTGCACCTTTTCAAAACATTGTTGAAAGGAAGTTGAGACGTCTATCGAAAAAAAATTTATGGGCAGTATAGACAATTGGAATTTTTAATTGACATTTTATCAATAACACGCATTGAACGAACAATATTAAAGTCCAATGGAAAGGAATTAAGGTGTAAAAGCCCCAGTCTGCCATATTTATTCCTTAATTTTTGACAAGTATAGTTGTTTTGAGTGAACTGAATTAGTAAGACAAGGAATCCATACTGGGTACAAGAGATACCTTTGTCTCAAGGTAAAAACCATTCTGAATTCCTGTTGTAAAGTAAAAGAATAAAATAAAATAATTTCTGAGCACTTTTAATGTGTTCCAAATGGAGGCAAATTAAAATTGCCCTTAGACGTAATTGGTTTTTAATTTTTAATTGAATTATCTAATGGAGAACCAAGAGAAAAGACATTTGATATCCTATTTAGTAAAACAACATTAAAAACAAAAGGAAATTTCTTAGCGCAGGGATATTACTGGCACTTAATGCTTCCCTGATAAGTGTCTCCATATAATTATTACTAGGTCCTTAAAGGAAATTACCAGTATACTGGATGCAGTGTATTTCCACAATTTTTTCAATTCATCAGAATTTGTCTACGGGTCTGTAAATATAAAAAAACACGTCACTTCATTGCCTGCTCTTCTTTACATTAACAGTCATATAAATTTAATCAATCTATTAGAGGCATACCATACATATATTGATGCTACGAAATGTTCTGCAGCCTTTTAGTTAATTATTTAATTTAGTATTATGTTTTAGAAAGATTAAGAAGATACATGTTTTACATTTAAGGGGTAAAATACAGAAAATCAAACTTGAAAGATTAGTCATATTCGTGACAATCTCTATATTCGTGACAAACACTATACCAAATGGTAAACAAGTTAAACACTGCAAAATGCTGGTCGATAGGTCCAGTAGAATAGTAAGTTCACCAGGTCGAAAAGCAAATTTTGGGTCATCTTGATGTTGGGACAAAACCACTCTCACTTTTTAGGATGGATTTAAAGAAAGTAAATTGCCGTTGAAGTTTCTATTTCTCGGTTTCTTCAATGTCACAGCTACTATATTGTATAAGAGTCCAGAGAAACTCTATACTATTGCATCTTTGAAATTATGTGAAAATTTGTCACATTATTTCCCCGTGGCAGTACAATGTCAAGATCTTTGGTATTTGGAAGGGTTTATGTCTGAGGTTTTTTCCTCCTATAAAGTCACAATATCTAAAATAACCTAAATCAGGAGAGCAAAATTGGAAGTTTCACAGTGCAAATTTAATTTTCAATGCTGTTAGCGTATTATCCTAACTCAAACGAGCAGGTATCTTTGAAAAATACATCTCATTGGTATTCTGAGAGAAATTATATCTCAAAACATAATCAAAGGCGAAGATTCTGTCTGCAACAAACTTTTGCTTCTTGCAGGAATTAAAAGACCTGAGATAAATAATTTGTCTTGACCCTTCGCTTAAGGTTACGACAAAACCGTCCTTGAGAAACGTAAAACATTCAACTGGATTTGAAAGTGCCCTCAATATCATTTTTTTTTTGTTTCAAGGTGATTTTTCCTTAGTAACTGGGGATCAGACTTTGCCCTTCACAGGGACTTGGATCTTGCAGTGAGGAATTTCTTGGCGGGATGCCCTTCCTGACGCCAACCAATGGCTTTTTCTTTTGTGAAGTTCCAAAGTCGCCCGCTCGGGAAATTAAACCCTTGGTAACGGTGCAGTAGCACTAACCATTAAGCAAGGGGTCCTCAGTGTACTCAATATCAAATATTTTATGTAAATCAATTGGCTTTTTTGTATGTTTACAAAATTTACTTTTAGAATTTAACTTATCCAACAAATTGTTCATCATTAGTATGAATTCGCTTGTAGGTTTACTATCCTTAATTTTTTTTCAAATTTAAGCTTCACAGAATGACTCGAGGTTTGCAGAGAGAAACTAATTTTCATTGTATGGTTCTGCTATTTAACTTGTTTTTATATATTTTTTGAAATGGAGAATCTTAACTGTTAAGTCTTGTAGCCTACAACTTATTTTCTGGAAATCTTTTTTCCACTTGATGTTACAAAGACTTTCATGTCACTGAAGGGATGCCCCGCCAATTTTTTTTATGTGGTAAATGTATAAAAACAAAATACATTTTCTCCCCAAATTAAACCAGATGAGGAAATAACCAAATTTGTCAATTTTAGCACAAATTTCACTGAGCAATTTAGTTGATTGCTTGAGTAGGTGAAAAGTCAGACTCATTAAATGAATTTGTCAAGAGCTATCCAATTGGAGTATACCACGTTTCTTAAGGCCTGAATCCTATATAGAAGGCATTTCTTGCAACATTATGGACTTTTTCTGAACATTAGCTTAACAGTCAACATTTTTTTCAAATCACGACTTTGGTTTCAACTTGGGTTGCAAGGGTTATTCCAACATTGTTTGTGGTGACAACGTTGTCTTAGCTGCATACGCAAGCCACGAAATGAATGTTATCTTTAAACGACTTAGATTGCAGCCCAAAGATTGCGGCCCACTTATCAATGTAGCGAAAAGTTTTGCATATAGGTAACCACCAGGCTCTCACTCCATGCATGATTGGAAATTCGGAGCTAGATAGATAATGTGGATGCATTTGTACGACTTGGCAGGACTATTCATAAAAATGATGATGATTCTATTTCAATTGATAAGCTAATCAGCACAGCATGGTGCGCCTACAGTAAAGACAAGTTGATTTTGAATAATAGAAAAGTTTCAATGCAAAGCAAAAAGAATTTGGAACTTATATAGTGCTATGTCTTTTGTATGCTACAGAAACCTTTGTTTAGGGAAATGACCTCATTAGGAATTTAGAAGTTTTCGAAACAGGTTTCTGCTAAGAAGTTTGAATTAAAGAAAATTGACTATGTCTCTACCAATTAGTTTCTTCAGTGTACTGACTAATGCCAGTATACTAACGAAGCTGAAGCCTTACAGCCCAGCTTCTTTAATCTTAAATCAGGGAAAACTACAATGATTCAGACATGTCAAGCACAACAATCTACCGGTCAGAGGTGCTGTTGAAGACATGGTTCCTGAAACTCGAAAGACAGGAGGGCCCAGGATAAAATGGAAGGACAATATCTTGTGTTGGACAGATTGATGCTGTCTAAAAATAATAATGCTGTTTCTGATCGCCAAGTTTGGCACATCTTTACCCATTACTATCAAGACTCTAGATCTTTTTCTTTCTGTTGTTATGCGTTTTCTGTTAGGATATTTACAGATTCCGCAAAGGCAGAGAACACGTATTTATCATCATTATTATTATTATTATTATCTCATATTTCCTTATATTGCATATTTATACAGTTGCTAACCTGGATATCAAACGTAGATGGTGAGAATAACAGAGGAACTGTACAAGCAAAATGAAGCAATAGCTGAAATGTTTCAGGAAGTTGCAGCTCTCAGCAAAATAGCCAACAATAAATCCCTCAGAATTGACAACATCTCTGTAGAACTAATCAAACAAACAGAAGCCAGCATGGAATTTCTCTTCTGACTCAACTCTGCAGAAAGATATGGAGGTCACAAAAATGGCAAGTTGACTGGAAGCGATCAGTGTATGTTCCGCTACCCAAGAAGGGAGACACCCGTGAATGTGCTAACAACAGAACAATAGCCTTGATCTCACATACAAGCAAAATCCTGCTCAATATAATTCAAACACGTTTGGAAGTTTATCTGAAGTCTGAAATAGCACAAGAACAAGCTGGGCTTCGCCGTGGACGAGGCACTCGTAACTATATTTGTAGCATCCGATGGATACTGGAAAAATCGCGAGAGATGAATATTCCAGTTTACTCATGCTTCATCGACTACAGCAAAGCATTTGACTGTGTAGATCACAACAAGCCGTTGAACAGCATGCGCAGATTAGGAATTCCTGAGCATCTTGTTACCCCTAATCAAAAACCTTTACACAGTCCAAGAAGCAACGGTTAGCACAGAATTTGGCAATACCGAATGGTGTAATATTGCAAAGGGTGAATACAAGGTTGTGTACTATCAACATACCTATTTAACATCTACAGTGAAAACATTATGTGTGCTGTAGGGCCTGGAGGAACTGTCAGGAATTAACATTGGTGGTAGAGCACTCGACAATCTTAGGTATGCTGACGATACCACCTTAATAGCAAAGAGCAAGGAAGACTTGACAGCACTGATTCAACAAGTCAAGAATGTTAGCGAAGCAGCAGGACTGATGCTCAACGTGAAGAAGACAAAGATCATGACCATGCAGGGGCTTCTGACTGTATCTTTCTGTTAGCTGCCTTTGACCTCTCTTTTTTGTATGTACTTTCGCTTTTTTCGCTACTTTTGCTGCATGAAGGTCTTCATCTTTAACTATTGGTTCACCTTCTAATTCATTTCCAAATTTCATAGCTTCTCTAAATACTGAGTAAAGCTTTTTACTATTTTCGTGTTGCAAAACCAGTCGCATCATCCAATCATTTGAGAATTCCAAATAATGTTCTATCGCTATTGTTGTTGTTTTATAAGAAAATTCAAGAAGACCACGACCTCCTTCCTTTCTAGGTAAGTACAGCCGATCAAAATCAGCTTTCTGGTGAAGTGACCTGTTCGATGTTAATAGGTTTTTTTTCTATCCGTTCACTGTAGATTAGATAAATTCCAATTTCTAATGTTGAAACTGTGCTGTACAACTGGTATGGCAAGAATATTGATGGCCTGTATTCGATTCTTTGAGTTCAACTTTGTTTAAGGACCAGCCTTATCGTTCGATAATATTCTTTTCTGACTCTTTCTTTCATTGAGGTGTGCATTATTTCGTTAAGCCCAGGCAATTCTAATTTAATAACTTGTCCGTTCATAGGCTTATCTAATTATAGATCAATGAGATTACATGTGATTTCATTTGAATTCGATCTAAAAGAAACAACGAAGTGAAAAAGATTTGGTTACATTTTTCAGTTTCTGTTAAATGTTGATGTTGTATTTACAACAGTATTTCAGCTTTCTACGTGTACAATATTTATGAAAATTTAGCACGTAAATAAAATAGCTGCACGGTATTTCGATTCCACTTGTTTCAATCTACTATCAATCGGTTTTTGGTCCTGTTTATCCTTTAATGTCTGCCCAGTTGACAACCTAGCCCCACCCTTATGGTCGGGTGCAAGTTTTTGAGCTAAGGTACAAGTCAGACTGATAAGCATGTGTTGGTTTCTCTGAGTTTCTTAATAACAATGGCTTTATTTACTGGACTCATTGGACTCCAAAGTTCTAAAACGCACACAGGTTTTTCTTCAAAGTAATAATATGATCGATACACAGGATGTTCTTTGATTGTTGAGACTACCTTCGCAACCAGTACTGGAACTATTTGTTTAACTTTTAGTTTCCACTGAGTTTAAGGGTTTTCTGAATACCAGTACAGCAGACATTTTGTAATAATTATTGCTCGCTTCCTGTGGCGGAACCAAAATAATATTAGCATAACGTCGTTGTAAAAACTGAAGGTGGAATAGTGTAATAATTTTCTGTCATTTTCATTTCGGATAAATAATAAGCGAACACATTGTGAGTGGACCGGGTAATAATCAACTCACGGACAAAGAAAGAATTTATTTTTTCATATTAATGGTTGTGTCTCCGAAAATGCTACAGGCCAGCGGTTCTCATACTATGGGCTGCAACCCACACTTGGATCGAATGGCAATTTGCCATGGGTCGCGCCATTAATCCTTGTATTCTGACTGAATCCTAGACCAGCTTGTGCAACGTTACAAAGAATACATTAGCCACTTTGATTGGTTGTCAAGTTAACAAAATCTCTGTTTTTCGACCTATGACCAGCAACTTAGTTCGAGATAAAGTCAAAGCTGTGTAGCGTTGCTGTGGACTGCCGATATTAATTTCAGTAGAAAAGTTAAGGGTAATTTTTCACGAGAAAATTATACATAATTACCTGTAAAAATGATATTACATTATTTGAAATACAAAAATATTATATATAAGGCTGTTTTCCATATTTAGATTAACCATAACTTAAAAATTACTCCAAAATTTTCAAGCCTGTAGTCACATTTGTAGCCTTTAACGGTGGGTATTAACATTTTGTTGGTCACAAATAAATCTATTGTAAATTCTGTGTCGGTCTGCGAGAGCTTTGTTGGTAGCAGGACAAGGTAGCAAATTAACATTTAGCACACATTAACCACAATGCCTTCGTTATGAAGTTCTCTTAACCGAATCTATGAAGCCAAGCAAACTGAAACTTACTTTGAAAGCAAGCGTCAGGGATTTACTGGAGAGAATTTCCAGCATCTTAAAAGCCAAGATTTTGTAGTCAAAAGGGCCAGACTTGACACCGGCGCCAAGTTTTTAACAACAAGGTTTTAGAGCCAATGAAGCTTCATACTTGGTCTCTCTCAAAATTCCTAAGTGTTTAAAATCTCACACCATTGCTGACGGCTTGTTGTTACCCGCAGCCAAGGACATTGTTTGAAGAATGATTGAAGATGACTGTTACAAAATTGAATGCAATTTCCTTATTCAATGACAGTAACCGAAGAAAAAAAGGAGTTGTCTGCAGACATTATTGATCAAGTTGTACAATAAGTTCAATCTGCTTCACTTCAGGCTTTTAGGAAACAGCTGGATGAATCTACTGAATTTACAAACTGCTCTCAATTATTGGTTTAAGTGAGGTATGTTTATGATGGTGTTTTTAGAGATTAGTTTCATTTATGCATGTCTCTTGAAGCAACAAACATAGCAATAGACGTATACAAAATTATTTTATTTCTGAAAAAGTGGAAGATCTCCTGGAGCAGTGTCTGTGGTGTTAGTGCAAATAGTGCACCAGCTATGACGGAATGTCTATCTGAATATTAGTGCTTGGCTCTTAATACGTTTTTTAAAGTCATATGAATCCATTGTATGATACACAAACAAATATTACCATCTAAGTGGCTCCCATAGGTTCTTCAAAAAATAATGAAAAGTATAGCCAGTGCTGTAAATTTTGTGAAGCCTGTGCTTTGAACACACGATTGTTTTCCAAACTCTGTTGCGATATGGATACAACAAATAGGGTGCTTTTGATCTTTTTAATGAAATAAATACGTTTTCTAATCAGACAGGAAGATTAAAATTTAAAGAAATTTTTAGTGGTGAAAGTAGATTACTAAAAATAGGTTACTTCGTAGACATTTCAAAAATTTTTAATGACCTAAATTTATCATTAAAAGAACCAAACGCTACTTGCCTTGATTTGTCTGAAAGAATCAATTTATTGAAAATGAAACTTCAGCTCTGACAAACAAAATCTGACTAAAATTAAACCTTGTTACTTTCCTTACCTGCCTTCTCTGAAAAAACAACGTTAATTGTGGCAAAATGATTGCCATGTTATTTTCTGTGAAGAAACAATTACATATGCTCAAGGACGAGATCACCCTATACTTTCCGAATTTACTAGACACACTATATGCACTTGTCAGAATTCTTTTCGCAGTGAAGATTTGCTTCCGAGGCAGCGCGAGAGAAGTTCACAGACTCCATCAACAGTGATGCAGCACAAAATGATGTTTCATCAGTTTCATTCACAAAATTATGAATTGAATATTTACAGTCTCATGTTGTCATGTTGTTTTGTCTGAAATTTCTTTCTGCGCCTTCTTCCATTTTCAACAACATATACAGCCAGACGGCATTTTCTCAGCTTTTAGTTATCAAGTCTAAATACAGAAGTAGACCATTCTGAATATCGGTCTATTCAACCCAATTGAATATTAATAATATGAAGAGACCATTGGGATTTTCTATATTAGTATTTAGTATTAATTATAGTACAAAATTTATAGTATATTTTAAGTTATGAAATTGATTGAAAGTTGGTTCCCCACAACTGTGGACACTTTAAATGGTCGTGAAACTAAGAAGGCTGAGAATCGCTCCTTTATCGGTCTATTCAACCCAATTGAATATTAATAATATAAACAGACCATTGGGATTTTCTATATTAGTATTTAGCATTAATTATAGTACAAAATTTATAGTATATTTTAAGTTATGAAATTGATTGAAAGTTGGTTCCCCACAACTGTGGACACTTTAAATGGTCGTGAAACTAAGAAGGCTGAGAATCGCTCCTTTATCGGTCTATTCAACCCAATTGAATATTAATAATATAAACAGACCATTGGGATTTTCTATATTAGTATTTAGCATTAATTATAGTACAAAATTTATAGTATATTTTAAGTTATGAAATTGATTGAAAGTTGGTTCCCCACAACTGTGGACACTTTAAATGGTCGTGAAACTAAGAAGGCTGAGAATCGCTCCTTTATCGGTCTATTCAACCCAATTGAATATTAATAATATAAACAGACCATTGGGATTTTCTATATTAGTATTTAGCATTAATTATAGTACAAAATTTATAGTATATTTTAAGTTATGAAATTGATTGAAAGTTGGTTCCCCACAACTGTGGACACTTTAAATGGTCGTGAAACTAAGAAGGCTGAGAATCGCTCCTTTATCGGTCTATTCAACCCAATTGAATATTAATAATATAAACAGACCATTGGGATTTTCTATATTAGTATTTAGCATTAATTATAGTACAAAATTTATAGTATATTTTAAGTTATGAAATTGGTTGAAAGTTGGTTCCCCACAACTGTGGACACTTTAAATGGTCGTGAAACTAAGAAGGCTGAGAATCGCTCCTTTATCGGTCTATTCAACCCAATTGAATATTAATAATATAAACAGACCATTGGGATTTTCTATATTAGTATTTAGCATTAATTATAGTACAAAATTTATAGTATATTTTAAGTTATGAAATTGGTTGAAAGTTGGTTCCCCACAACTGTGGACACTTTAAATGGTCGTGAAACTAAGAAGGCTGAGAATCGCTCCTTTATCGGTCTATTCAACCCAATTGAATATTAATAATATAAACAGACCATTGGGATTTTCTATATTAGTATTTAGCATTAATTATAGTACAAAATTTATAGTATATTTTAAGTTATGAAATTGGTTGAAAGTTGGTTCCCCACAACTGTGGACACTTTAAATGGTCGTGAAACTAAGAAGGCTGAGAATCGCTCCTTTATCGGTCTATTCAACCCAATTGAATATTAATAATATAAACAGACCATTGGGATTTTCTATATTAGTATTTAGCATTAATTATAGTACAAAATTTATAGTATATTTTAAGTTATGAAATTGGTTGAAAGTTGGTTCCCCACAACTGTGGACACTTTAAATGGTCGTGAAACTAAGAAGGCTGAGAATCGCTCCTTTATCGGTCTATTCAACCCAATTGAATATTAATAATATAAACAGACCATTGGGATTTTCTATATTAGTATTTAGCATTAATTATAGTACAAAATTTATAGTATATTTTAAGTTATGAAATTGGTTGAAAGTTGGTTCCCCACAACTGTGGACACTTTAAATGGTCGTGAAACTAAGAAGGCTGAGAATCGCTCCTTTATCGGTCTATTCAACCCAATTGAATATTAATAATATAAACAGACCATTGGGATTTTCTATATTAGTATTTAGCATTAATTATAGTACAAAATTTATAGTATATTTTAAGTTATGAAATTGGTTGAAAGTTGGTTCCCCACAACTGTGGACACTTTAAATGGTCGTGAAACTAAGAAGGCTGAGAATCGCTCCTTTATCGGTCTATTCAACCCAATTGAATATTAATAATATAAACAGACCATTGGGATTTTCTATATTAGTATTTAGCATTAATTATAGTACAAAATTTATAGTATATTTTAAGTTATGAAATTGGTTGAAAGTTGGTTCCCCACAACTGTGGACACTTTAAATGGTCGTGAAACTAAGAAGGCTGAGAATCGCTCCTTTATCGGTCTATTCAACCCAATTGAATATTAATAATATAAACAGACCATTGGGATTTTCTATATTAGTATTTAGCATTAATTATAGTACAAAATTTATAGTATATTTTAAGTTATGAAATTGATTGAAAGTTGGTTCCCCACAACTGTGGACACTTTAAATGGTCGTGAAACTAAGAAGGCTGAGAATCGCTCCTTTATCGGTCTATTCAACCCAATTGAATATTAATAATATAAACAGACCATTGGGATTTTCTATATTAGTATTTAGCATTAATTATAGTACAAAATTTATAGTATATTTTAAGTTATGAAATTGGTTGAAAGTTGGTTCCCCACAACTGTGGACACTTTGTCAAGATTCGTGAAACTAAGAAGGCTGAGAATCGCTCCTTTAATACTTGAATTTACTTGATCATTTTTATCTGTAATACGAGTCGTTGCATTAATATATCCTTGATTTATTCAGTTTATACATTACGTATGTTTGATGAATTGTTTCATCCTATATATCCTGTTTTTGTTTGAACAAATGTCCTAACCTGGATATAAATAGGAATCTTTATGCTGCCCCCAAATTCTCTCTATATTGGACCTTCGTTTGTAACGTACTTTTTCACGGGGTCACTTGACCTCTGTTATAATGAGACTTGATTGTATAAAAAAGGGTATTCCTTTAAATTTTGTTGTAGTCTTTATTTCTATATATTTGGGAGCTTTGGGTGCGGCCTATGACGCAACTGTCAACACCACAACCAGAACATTGTAAGAATACCGAATGGAAACCTAAGACTAACCCGATCTGAACACGAACTTTATTGCAGCATGGCCACTTTGTGCCTTCATTAAACAAACAGTTACAAATATTAAATGTCCCCAGGTAAGAATGAAAACAAAAACCAGCAAAGTAAATGAAAACACTGCTTCAAGAAATCAAAACTAACGCAATTTGGACGAGATGTGCTGGACTCGTCAAAACCAGAGATAAATTTAGCAACTACGTTATTGTGGTGTTTTTGTCACAGGATCAAGAGTCATTCGTCTTCGTCTTTATTCGATTCCTTTAATTATAGTTATGTCAAAACGAGATTTCTTATTGATTAGAGAAGTTAATTAGGTTCATACTGATATTTGATTTGATTTTTGTGACCTCAATACCTGGTTTCTTATACAATTGAGAAGGTTTCTAGACTTCGCTATTGCCATAATGTCTATCGTGCAGATTTAAACACTAGTCAAGAGAAGTATACATGTGGAAAATTGAATTTGTACAGCTTCTCGAATTTACCTACCCCATTTTTCCCTTTTATTCTAATGTATGATGGAATGGGTAAATTGCCCATTTTCATTAATGGAAATTTTTTATGCTAGATTGACATTTTTGCCAATTATTTAGCTGAGTTTAGGAATAGAAATTGTTGCCTAATTAGTACTTATATATTAGTTACATCTTAAAGGAGAAATTGTGTCTTAACTTGTGAAATATTGTAAATGATATGTTATAGCAAGGCTACGTCCGTAAAATAATTTATTAATGATGAAATTAATTATGTGTATTTTAATGTCATAAATTGACTGATTCAATATACTTATTTAGAAAGAAAAATAAGCATCTAAAAAGCAGGGCAATCGAGGCTGTTATTTTGGTATTTAAAGAGGGGACGTTTTGTGCCTTAATAAGTATGAACAATACTCAAAATCACATCTTACTGGAAAAAAACATTTTGCGAAAAATAAAGGAGATACCTGGTGACAAATACCTCATTTTTAGTAAATGCATCCCTCGTGTGCTAATTCCAAACCATCTTATCCTTGTTTCAGGATAAGGAACCAATAGGCATATGAATAAAATGACTCTTCCTAGAAGGTAAAAATAAAAATTTAAAACCTATCTTGATGTAAAAATATCTTTAGCAGTCGATTAAAAGACGAAGTTAAGACAACCAGAAGTATGCCTCTGAAAGAGCTATGCCAATCCAAACAACACAGCTTTTGTTAACACAAGTAATTCTTGGTAACCTGATGTTTAAACCTATTAAAAGTTCAATTTCCTTTACTTGTGCTTAATTAAAAGTAAAAGGACTATGACAGAATTGCAACAACAAACGATTTCAATCTAAATTAAGTGTTTGCAAAAGCAAAGTTCTGTTTCTGGTGTTGGAGCCTCTCACTGTCGAAACAAATAAAACGACTTCAAAATGAAAAAAGACGGAAGAACAAAAAAAAATGGCTACAAATAGAACGAAATGAAATCTCACATTCAAAATGTTGCATACACTGTTGAATATCAGGTACAAAGAGAAGGTACGCTGGTAAATCCAAGAAATAGCAATAACAGGCCCAAAATAACTGAAATATGAAGTTCACAGGGGGCTGAAAAATATGAACATCGAAAAGGTAGCTAGCCGGACCAGACATTATACTAATTGTGTAAGATATTTCCAAGAAGAGCAGTGAGACTTTCCCAGGGTACAGGATGATAGGGAAAAAGAAAAATTTGTCAAATCCAGCGATAGTCACCATCGTTCGAGTGGACAGAGGTGCTGAAAGAAATAAAAAAAAACAACTCACAAGGCCAGAAATGGCACCAGAACCATGAACAATCTTTGGAAATCTTCTCAATACTTGACAAATACAAAATTGAAACTGTACAATAGCTATGTTCTAACAACTCTGGATTAGAGTACTAGCACATGACCAAGTATGATACTGATAAACGTTTACCTTTCCACACTAACTGCTTGCCCAAAAATCTGCGGATCTTCTGACTTGATAATTTATTTTATTTATTTATTTATTTATTTAAAATGTCTTTAATCACATCTTTAATCACAATCTCCTTCAACGATGCTGCACTGAGGACCAGAATGCCTTAATCATCCATAGGAGATGAGATTGATATAACATTTCCTGCAAATGGAGCGTGACTTTATAGCTGGACTGGCTCTTCGCTGGATGCCCGAGAGAAAGAGGAGGCGCTGNACAGGATGATAGGGAAAAAGAAAAATTTGTCAAATCCAGCGATAGTCACCATCGTTCGAGTGGACAGAGGTGCTGAAAGAAATAAAAAAAAACAACTCACAAGGCCAGAAATGGCACCAGAACCATAAACAATCTTTGGAAATCTTCTCAATACTTGACAAATACAAAATTGAAACTGTACAATAGCTATGTTCTAACAACTCTGGATTAGAGTACTAGCACATGACCAAGTATGATACTGATAAACGTTTACCTTTCCACACTAACTGCTTGCCCAAAAATCTGCGGATCTTCTGACTTGATAACATCTTTAATCACAATCTCCTTCAACGATGCTGCACTGAGGACCAGAAGGCCTTAATCATCCATAGGAGATGAGATTGATATAACATTTCCTGCGAATGGAGCGTGACTTTATAGCTGGACTGGCTCTTCGCTGGATGCCCGAGAGAAAGAGGAGGCGCTGATGACCTTGACAGACCTGGGAGACAGAATGAAACAAGACTTGGACACAATTTCGAAGGCTGGTTTGCAGCAAGGACCAAAAGAGAGAGACTTCGTTGCCGCCCTACACGCCATTGTGCGTCAAGGGCAGTGATTGGGTTGTCGATGTTAAATGTAGATATAGATGTTAGACATAGCATGAATTACAAATATCTTTCAGAAGCGGAACTAATGTTAAAATACACACAAATAACACTTGGGCTTGATAAACGTTTTCGCAAATTTTGCACTGTCTGAAAATTGAACAGCCTTTGGTAATATACACTTGTTGTTAATAGATTGAAAAATGGTAACCGTCTAAAATCAAATCAGTTGATCAGAAAGTAAACATGATATTACCTAACACTTTCAGGCGTAACCCTGATATAAATTGCAAAAGAATTTACAACTAATACTCCACTCCTAATCATCACAAATTTGGACACTGCCACAATCTAGAGTAACTATCAAAATTGTGTACGTAAACACAAGAACAACTCTTAACTCCCAGTCGTAAAACTTAATCGGAAGTTTAATATTAAAGAAGTAAAAGGTCATCCACGTGCTCCTTTACTTTTTATCGTTATCGATTGGGTCTTAATACAATTCATCTTCCTATTCTATGGGCTTTGTAAAGAGTACTTGTAGCTCCCTTCATTTAGATGAACATCTTACCGACCTGACAACACAGATTTCATAATTATACCAAAATATGTCTCGAAGATTCCCAGCCTTTCTTATATAAAATAGAATCGGCAGTTCAAACAATCAATTTACTCTTAAAGGCCAAGAAAAGAGGCTTGTGTAAGCTCATTATCTACAAATTTCATCTTTTATTTTGATGCTTCATTGATAGAAAAAGTTAATGATTTTGAATTTCAAAATTTGTGTATGGTTACTATCCGTGCCATTAAAATGGGGAAACGTCAGCTTGTAGGACATTACCTGCAGTTACGAAAGGCTGGCCAACTCTTACATAAAAAAGAAAGCGAAAAGTAAGATCTGGTGAGCAGTCGGAGATGATCGTGATGACAAGTCAATCCGATGCCTTTATTAGGATGAATTAGATCATAAAAGATGTGAATGAAAAAACCATCTTTTTATTTCTAGGCGTTTGGAATGTCAACAGTTGGAAGAGTTCAAATCAAAAAATGGAATGAAGTAGCTGGTAAAATTGATTGGGAGAGGACAGTCGATGGAGGCCTTTTCGAACTCAAATTTTCTAAAGAGCACAATTTGTCATCGCAAACCCCCTTACTTCACAATCAAGAACTATCAGCTAGTGCTCCTTAAGTGTGATCAGGTATGACCAAATTCTTTTTGTTTTCGTTAAAATTAGAACAGTAATAAATCGTGGCCTTGACTACTCATGGTAACAACAGGGCTTAAATTTTTAGCACTTTTCAAAATATCAAAAAAATTTGACATATCTTGAAAAGCTTAAGTTTCAAGGTCTACTTACTAATTTTGGGGAAATGTTCAGCCCTACCCCTCTTCTTGAGAACCAAAATATTGAAACTTTCGCAACAAGATATAAAATCAGTGTACGTAAAGCGTCTCTACAAATTCTAAGCGGAAATATAACCATTAAGCTTTGGCGGATTACCAGGAAATCGTTTGCTCAGCTGAAAAACCAAGATAACTAAAACAAAGAAAAGTTGACATTGATGAAGGTGATAAAAATTTATGAAATATTTCAATTAAACAACTGAGGCTAAAGAGTCTTGAATACCAAGTAACTTTCTGAATTAACGGCTGAGGCGTAATAAACGCCCCTTGATCTCTCTTGATTTTTGCACGCCATTCATTACGGTTCATTGTTTGTCGTTTTACTGTTGCCATTGGTAAACCAGTGTCATTCTTCATTCGATCTGCCCGTATTAAGAATGGGTCTCCCAGCTAGTGAACTTTCATTAAAGTTTCCGCTTTTTGTTTGATATATGATGCAGCCCATTGTTGTATTCATGATATGTCCAAAGTATCTAAGACGTTTTTCTTTTATTCTGTCAATGGTTGTTTTTCAGTATTCATGTCCTTTCGTATTCTCTCATTTCTTATTCTCTGCCGAGGTAAAACACTCTTCATTGCTTCTAGATATTTCACTTCGTATGAAAGTAATTTTCTTTGTGCTGCCCACGTACAGTCTATGTTTCCAATTCATACTTAGCATACAAATCTTGTCTTTCAAACGAAAGGATGCAGAAGCAGCAAGTGATATTCTTTTTTGTGCGTGTCACTGGTGGAACCAAGTACTTCACTGCCAAGAAAAGTAAATTGTTTTACTTTTCCCATTATGGTCAAATTGACTATTAGTTTTTTAATGTCTGAACGTATTTTTATTTAGTGGCGTTGATTATGCTATCCCAGTTTTTATATGTTTTCTCAAATTCTTTAGTTTCAAGTTCTAATTTTTCGGAAATAGGTGATAGAGGTATTGAGTCATTAGCATAACGTATGTCCTTGGAGAAATAATTTCTTAACTTTAACGTTTTATCAACATTATTTTAATTTCTCAAATATAAATTTCAAAAAGGTTGGACAATGTTGTGAAGAGTAATCCTTGTCTAATTCCTACCTCAACTTTAAACTAAAATATAAGGTTGCTGTCAATTGTGGCAATACATGTTGACTTTTTGTACATGTATTCAATGATACTCACTGTATTTTTATCAATTCCAAATGCTTTCAGTATTGTCCATAGTGCTTTTCTTCATGTAGTGTCAAATACTGTCTTTAAGTCTATAAAATGGTAGTGTTAATGTTTCACATCAATATGTATTCTATCACTTGTTTAACGATGAGTATTAGATCAACAGTATCTCTGCCTTTTCTGAATCCAAACTAAGTGTCTTTCATATATCGTTTAGTCTTTCTGCATACGACTTAACAGCACCTGGGAAAACACTTTACCAAGTAAAAACAGAAGTGCGATATCCTTGCAGTATACTGGATCCAGTTTGTTCCATTTTTTATGGATAGGGGTATCAACCATTTTTGAAGATTCCTCAGGTGTTTTTATCCAACCTTTTGCAAAAATCTTAAAAAGAATCTCCGCTATCTTTTCAACTCTTGCTTTTAATACCTCACTATTAAGGCTATTCTCCACGCGTCGAAAAATTTCGAGCGAAGTTGATATTTTCGATCGAACTTTT
>RDPX01000135.1:2088049-2116218 GCA_003991215.1 Morbakka virulenta | reverse complement strand
AAACTTGGAAGGATTGTTTTCAATTTTCTCAAAGTAATAATTGGCTGGACAGGAGCACCAGACTTCTTCACCTGTTTTATGAAGTTATCAGTCACATTTTCACGATATTCAATAACAAATGGCACTTTCGATTGTTCCATCTGTTCAGGATCTTTATCAGCTTGTTGAGGTGGCTGCTCTTCTTTATTTTTCAAAATGATATTTTCCAACGTTGAATGAATGATACTGTCGTAAAACTCTGGAGGATATTTTTTGTTTTGTTACTAAGGTTCTTTATCCCTTATCTGACGTTTGTTTTGGTTCATACGCAAATTTTATTTTCCCTTTTTGTAAGTAACGAAATATTTGTTGTTGTTACGACCTGGTTACTATGACCAAGGTCATTTAGAAAATTGTATAAATACAGCATAATTTTTAGTTGAAATCAGATCAGATCGGATAGGATCAGAGAAATGTGAGCATAATAATAAGTACCGTACTATTACACACATGACTTATTTTAGTGCCACAGGGAGTTTTCTACAGGAAAGCAAGGCTCTATCAGTTCCTAAGAAATATTCCCCACATTTTCAAAGATTTGTGAATTTGTTTTCATGACAATCAAAAAGTATTGTTTTCCTTTTTGAGGAACAATTAGAACTAGCCTTTAAATTTATTAATTTCAGAAAGTTTATACAGGCGAAATATTTCAAAATTTGCTCTCAGCGAAAGTTTATTGAAGGGAAAAAAACTTAAACCTCTGATCCGCGAAGGTTTGTATCCGCTAAATAAAAAAAATTCGCTTCGAAACTTTCTGTCAGCGAAAGTTTCCACGTTTAAAGTGCCTTACTAATAGGTTAGTATAATGTGTGGACGAGGACTCTGATGGAGACAGTGACATTGAGATTATCTAACATTTCTAGGCAGAACACTTTCAAGGATTTATAACACAATCTTTTCTTAAGTACTTTTGGAAAAAGAAAACATTTTTTAAAGTCTGTTTTTATTTTTTTATCCCACTTTTCATTTTGTATTAAACGTAGCAGCCAAAAGTTAGATTATGCAATAAACTCCGCGGCGTTTATTAGAAGAAATACGATACACATAAACACAATTTAAAAGTTATGTCATTGCTAACGGACTTAAGTTGTCTTTTTCAAGTATTGATTTTGAAACAGAAACATTGATATATTGGATATATTTGATTGACCCTAATATAATATGTATGAAAATAACTACCAACCTATCCATTTTCTATCATTTTCTTATACGTTTTCTTTTTGTTTTCATATTGCTTACAGGAATGCTCATAACTCCACACATTTTCATAGTTTTTACGAGGGATATCAGTTTTGTGAATATGTTCACACAGGATACATATTTTGTCCCTATTTCGAATTTTGTATTTCATTTTCCATTGAAAATATTCATTATAGGCAGTGTTATTCTTATCCAAATATAATAAATAATTTGTAAGTTCTTTCACAGTTGGAAAGTCTGCCGTATCTATAAAAGAACCAGGTGGCACAGCATAACGATCATAATTAGCTCCCATGACAACCGGAACAATATCATAATGAGTCAAACAATCCCAAAACTTCTCTGTTATGTAGTCCAAACAAAATGCATTTTCAAAGGCCAAAAAAAATTTATGTTCTTTTATTATGTTGGTGCATTTCTTAGAAAATTTCTTGCATTCTCCAGCAGAAGTGCCAAATTGGTAAGCACAGTACCCGTAAATCGAAACATTCATCCATTTTTTCATTATTTTAACGTACTCAATGCGATGATTTTCACAGTTACTGGCAAACCATATAGCAAGTTTATTCTTCTCCTCTGCATAGTTCCTAAATGCAAAAGCTTTTACTTCTTCTTCAGTAAGCGGACGATAATGATTGTAAGGAAAGACCATATCAGATCTATGTTCATAGGTAAACGTCCAATTAAACAAGCCAGTGTAGTTTTTAAAATTGTTATAGTAATAAGGATTCTCTTGCATTAAGAAAATCCAGCGTTGGTGTGGCGGTCTACGTTTAATTGACTCCTGTAGACTTGAAAGGGGATAACTCTTTACTAAATCCACTCCATGAAAAAGCACTCCATCCGCGTAGTCAATGGTGTTTTTGTCGTAGGTAAGCTTGCAAGTATCTGCATGGGGACAGTTGGCTCTCTGGGGGTAGTCGATGATTTGGTCATCGTTTAAATCAACCCATCGTGATTTGAAGAACAGTGTTGTATAGATCAATATAACTTTTTCTTTTTGTTGTGGATGTAGCTTTCCTTTAGTGGTATTTAGTGTGGCACTTGAAGGTTGGTTTCGGGATATTTGAATGGAATGAACCAATTTTATTTCTTTTCCAGTAGTCTGCAATAAAGTCTCATTTCCGAGGTATACTTTTTTGCTCAATTCGTCATTTGTATTTCCTTTGGTAACTGATCCAGCTTGTGGAGCAGTTAGTATCGATTTATCGCTTAATTCCTTGTCTTTATCTTTGCTAACAACAGCAGTTACTTCTTTTGCTAATAGACTGTCTTTTGACTCCCCACTTTCTCCTTTTTTTTCATCTAAGGGCACACTTGATTTGGGGACTTCATTGTGGAAGTGGGTATATAGTTGAAACATTTGTAAGTTGAGAGGACTTTTTGGTATAACTTTTGAGCTTAAAGGGTAAGGATTAAGGAGACGTCTACTGAATAAACCAAACATCACAGTCAGAATCGCAACTGCAAGGATGGCAACAAAATAGTGTTTCACTTTACAATACATAGTATAGAGATGACATTAAAAACACGATATCCAAATAGTAGAATCCGTAATAATCCGTAGTAATCAACTGCGTGATATTTCGAAATTATCTAATTTGTCTTATACAGGTAGTACTCTAAAAGCTAGTTTAGCTAGGAATATAGCTAAATGTACTAATCATTTAATTCATAGTCCATATGAATTAAAACAATCGTCATTAATCAATGATGATATAAAGAGATTAAAGATAATAATTATATATTATCAGAATAATATAATTCTAATTTGTATAGAGTTGATACTAAAGATTTAAATGATGAAATTACTTATAAATCGAAAGAAAAGGACTTAAAGATAATCTTGATTATTAACTTCCAATATTAATAGACTGTCTTTTGACTCCCCACTTTCTCCTTTTTTTTCATCTAAGGGCACACTTGATTTGGGGACTTCATTGTGGAAGTGGGTATATAGTTGAAACATTTGTAAGTTGAGAGGACTTTTTGGTATAACTTTTGAGCTTAAAGGGTAAGGATTAAGGAGACGTCTACTGAATAAACCAAACATCACAGTCAGAATCGCAACTGCAAGGATGGCAACAAAATAGTGTTTCACTTTACGATACATAGTATAGAGATGACAATAAAAACACGATATCCAAATGGTAGAATCTGTACTAAAAGTTATTTTCAATTTTAAGTTGCTAATCAAAATATATGGCTATTATCCCTTTCTTTTGCTACTGATGTTTAACGTTGTATCCACTGTTTCTCTTTTCTTTTCAAAACGATAGAAAATAATATCTGTTACTCCGTTACCTTATGTGATATTTTACCAATTGACCTGTCACACAAAAAGCAAAGCAATATCATCAGTCATTTGTCTGTTCACAAAGGATTGGACATACCATATAACAAAGCTAACTTGTCAATAATGTCAACACATGTCTGAAGGGATTTAAAAAATTCCAGGATTCTACACTAATTAACTACTAATTAATTTTTAAAATGTCAATGTAAGGACAACAATCATCTGAAATAATATACCGTGAATCAACGACCCAAATAAACACAACATTAAGTTTAAAACGTCTTGGTTCAGCTTATAAAATATAGTAACAATTCAAACCTGTAAAAATGTTAGGTAAGATTTTAGGATAGGAAATTATGCACTTTTTAAAGAGAAAATTAAGATTAAAATCCCTGATATAAGCCCTTGGCATATATTATTTTGAAACTTTCTTTTAAGAGTAATTAACTGAGCGGAATTTCACGTCAGGGGAAAGAAGTACATAACTTAAATTGTTGTTCATGGGAAAAGTATGTAGTGAAATTAATGTTGTAAGTTATCAGGGAGAGAAATTGTCCCAAGCGGGATCCTAACCAGCGATCTCCTGGTTATTGGTCACATGCTCCTCAGCTGAGTTGTGGGGTTTTGCCCTTAAAACGTAGAGAATTTGAAGTCTTTCACTAAAACAGTAGCAAATCATAGCTACTACAGATACTTTAACACACTACACAACACACACACACACACACACACAACACAACACTACACAACACACACACATACCTCTTATCTACTAATAATAGATAATACCTTATTTATTCAATTAACACTAAATACTATCATTTATCAACAAATTTTCCTTTAGAGAAATCTTTATGTATTTATATATAATGGATACAAATCATAAAATCAGTCACTATTCAAAACTAACTTATGAACAGCTCATCAAATATACACGTAATCAACTGCGTGATATTTCGAAATTATTTAATTTGTCTTATACAGGTAGTACTCTAAAAGCTAGTTTAGCTAGGAATATAGCTAAATATACTAATCATTTAATTCATAGTCCATATGAATTAAAACAATCGTCATTAATCAATGATGATATAAAGAGATTAAAGATAATAATTATGTATTATCAGAAGAATATAATTCTAATTTGTATAGAGTTTATACTAAAGAATTAAATGATGAAATTACTTATAAATCGAAAGAAAAGGACTTAAAGATAATCTTGATTATTACCTTCCAATAACTAATTTACATATAGAAGCACTTATTGATAAAGAATATCCAAGAATTAAATATCTAATTAATCAACTGAATTATCACAGTAAATTTAGAATCACTATTACAGCTGATTTTATAAAATCTGTTGACATCGATACCATAAAAGAGTTTCTAATTTCATCAAATTATTATTATCCATATGAAAGTAACTTAAAAACTAAAATAATTAATGATTATAGTCAATTAACAAAAAATTTAATGTTTCAAGAATCAGGATGGTCGCTATATAACATAAAGTTAATATCACTTCACATGGTAATATCAAAATATACAATCGGAAAAGTCTGTAAGCTTACGATAGGCAATGAAGAAATGGAACAGGTGACTGAATTCAACTATCTAGGAAGTTTAGTAACCTCGGACGGCAGATCTGATGATGACATAAAGCGCAGAATAGGCATGGCAAAGGATACATTTGGAAAACGTGGATGCCTTTTAAGGAGTCGGAGCTTATCAATTGCTTTGAGGAAAAGAATTTTTAACAGTTATGTAATACCCGTGTTGATGTACGGCAGAGAAAGTTGGATCATAAACGAAAACATGAAAAGAAGAATCGAAGCTGCAGAGATGTGGTTCTTTTGTCGTATGTTGAGGATCTCCTGGACAGAAAGAAAGAGCAATGAAGAGGTCTTGACTCTGGCTCAGTCGCATCAGGGGTGGTCAAGCACGTTTTCTAGGCCACCACATTCGTAAAGATGGATTAGAGACTACAACTCTATTAGGCAAGATAGATGGTAAACGATCGAGAAGAAGACAAAGGATTACATATTTGGATAGCATTTGCAACTGGATTAATGAAGGACTAAATACAAACAGGAATGCCGTCTCCCTTATCCATCTTGCAAGAAGGAGAATGCAGTGGAGAGCTATGACCGCCAACGTCCTTAGAGGATATGCCACCTAGAAAGAGAGAGAATATCACTTCAAATTCAAGAAGTAACACTCTTTCCAGGCGGAACTTATCAAGAATTACCTGAAGAATTTTCATCTAAACATTCAATTTTAAATATTGATAACTGTCTTGATAATGATAATAGATGTTTTCTTTGGTGTTTATTAGCTCATTATTATAAAAAATATATACCAACTAATCAAAGAAGTAAAATGTCATCGTATTATCCATATATCAATCAATTAAATCAGTCATCGCTAACATTTCCAGTAGAATATAACAAAATAACAAACTTTGAAAATGATAGCAATTTATATATCAATGTTTATAGTTGAATAGATTATAAAAATCCAAAATCTCAAATAATACCAGTCAGAGTATCAGAAAATGTTAAAAGACTATATCAAAACTTATTATATAATTTAGATAATCATTGTTCTAATAAATCAAACGATGAAATAACTACTTATATTATTGAGCAAATTAAAATTATTAATGATTCTGTAATTTCTTTATTCTATTACAAAAATCATTATTCTTTGGCAACTAAATTTAATTCATTCTTTAGTGATCATATAAAAGATAGACATGCATCTAGAAATATAATTTGTCACTTTTGTAGAACTAAAACTTCGTTAATTAAAGCATTCATGCATCATATAAGATATTGTTTATCACTAGAAAAATATGCTTCTGTAAAATTACCATCACCAACGAAAACAATCAAAGCAACTAATGAAATAATACCAAGCGTTATTAAGTTTACGAACACTTCTAATGGAGTTAAAGTACCATTTGTTGTTTCAGCCGACTTTGAAACTATTCAAATACCAGTTTTTAAAGCACCAAAAACTGAAGAATCAGAAAGAAAATTATTACTAAACATATTCCAACACAATTTGGTTACTATTTTAAATCATCGATAGAATCATATAATCATAAACCTATTTGCTATACAGGTGAAAATGCTGATAAAGTATTCATAGATAAATTAGTTGANCTCTGGCTCAGTCGCATCAGGGGTGGTCAAGCACGTTTTCTAGGCCACCACATTCGTAAAGATGGATTAGAGTCTACAACTCTATTAGGCAAGATAGATGGTAAACGATCGAGAAGAAGACAAAGGATTACATATTTGGATAGCATTTGCAACTGGATTAATGAAGGACTAAATACAAACAGGAATGCCGTCTCCCTTATCCATCTTGCAAGAAGGAGAATGCAGTGGAGAGCTATGATCGCCAACGTCCTTAGAGGATATGGCACCTAGAGAGAGAGAGAATATCACTTCAAATTCAAGAAGTAACACTCTTTCCAGGCGGAACTTATCAAGAATTACCTGAAGAATTTTCATCTAAATATTCAATTTTAAATATTGATAACTAATAAATCAAACGATGAAATAACTACTTATATTATTGAGCCAATTAAAATTATTAATGATTCTGTAATTTCTTTATTCTATTACAAAAATCATTATTCTTTGGCAACTAAATTTAATTCATTCTTTAGTGATCATATAAAAGATAGACATGCATCTAGAAATATAATTTGTCACTTTTGTAGAACTAAAACTTCGTCAATTAAAGAATTCATGCATCATATAAGATATTGTTTATCACTAGAAAAATATGCTTCTGTACAGTAAAATTACCATCATCAACGAAAACAATCAAAGCAACTAATGAAATAATACCAAGCGTTATTAAGTTTACAAACACTTCTAATGGAGTTAAAGTACCATTTGTTGTTTCAGCTGACTTTGAAACTATTCAAATACCAGTTTTTAAAGCACCAAAAACTGAAGAATCAGAAAGAAAATTATTACTAAACATATTCCAACACAATTTGGTTACTATTTTAAATCATCGATAGAATCATATAATCATAAACCTATTTGCTATACAGGTGAAAATGCTGATAAAGTATTCATAGATAAATTAGTTGATGAATTAGTTACTAATAAAGATTCAATTTATAATCAATATTATAGATTTAAGAAATTGAAAGTTCCAAATCCATTGTACGATTCCTATCAAGCTAAAATTTGTTCAATTTGTAGTAACACATTCAAAACTTCTGATGTTAAAGTAATTGATCATGAGCACTTCACTGGTAATTTTCGCGGTTATGCACATCAAAGTTGTAATTTAAATTTTAAAGATCCAGATTTTATCCCAATTTATTTTCATAACTTATCTGGTTATGATTCACATCTATTTATAAGAAACTTAATTAGTCATCCAAACTACATTCAAAATACATATAGAGCAATTCCAGTTACAAATGAAATTTATTTATCTTTCGAAGCTAAATTCTCAGCAAGAACATTCTATAATAAAGAAAACAAACTTTGTCACGCTGGAATAAAACTCAGATTTTTAGATTCAAATAGATTAATGCCAGCAAGATTAGAAGATTTAGCTAATAATCTTTCAGAAAAACCAACTATAAATAAGTTATTTCCAAATAGCAACTGCAGCAAAAAGGTGTATTTCCATATGAATTTATGGATTCTTTCGATAAGTATAAAGAAATGAAATTACCTGGAATAGAAAAGTTTTATTCTAAATTAAATAATTCAAATATAACTAAAAATTAATATGAACATGCTCAAAATGTATGGAATTATTTTAAAATTAAAGATTTACAAGAATATTCTGAATTATATCTATTAACTGATGTGTTATTATTATCTGATTTTATAGATGAATTTAGAAATACTTGCATAACTATTTATAAACTTGATCCATGTCATTACTATACACCAGCTAGTTTATCATGGGATGCAATGTTAAAATATACTAAAATATCATTAGAATATAGCTATAAACAAGACATATTAGAGTTCTTTGAAAAACAGATTCGAGGCGGAATATCAATAGCAATTCATAGATATGCTGAAGCAAATAATAAGTATTTACCAAATTATGATTCATCAAAACCATCAACATTTATAAAGTTTATCGATCAAAATAATTTAAATGGTTGGGCTATGTCACAAAAGCTTGCAACAGGGGATTTTAAATGGTTAAATCAACAAGAAATTAATACATTTACAAAAAAGTTATCAAATAATCAAGTAGACTTAGAATCATCAACAGGATATACTTTGGAAGTTGACATAGATTATCCAGAATATTTACATGATTATCACAACGATTTACCATTTCTATCTGAAAATATTAAAATTGATAAAACAACTAAATTAACACCTAATATAAAACATAAAAGATTTTATGTATTGAATATTAAAAATTTACAACAAGCTTTAAAACATGGACTAAAATTAAATTAAATACATAGAGTTATCTCATATAATCAATCTAACTGGTTAAAATCATATATAGAAGAAAATTCCAAAAGAAGAGCTAAAGCAGGTAATAATTTTGAAAAGGACTTCTTCAAACTAATGAATAATGTTATTTATGGTCAAACAATGGAAAATGTTAGAAATAGAGTAAATATTAAGTTTTGTACAAATGAAGTTTCAATTAAACGTGAATCATCCAAAGCCACAGCTATAACTAAAATGTTTTCAAATAATTTTGCAGCTATAACATTAAATTAATATGAAGTAATATTAAATAAACCAATTTATATAGGAGCGCAGATATTAGATCTATCAAAATTATTAATGTACCAATTTCATTATGAATATATGAAATCAAAATTTCCAATTCAAAAATTGTGTTGCATGGATTGTGATTCATTCGTCTACTACATTCAAACAGAAGACTTCTATTATCGCCGCTTATCTACAATTATGGTTGCATAATGTCGCTCGGATATCTCATATGGATGAATAGATGTACTCATATAAGAAGCTCTATACTAAAGGTCTTAATCTGCCTGTATCTGTTCAAACACGATAAGTATTCTTTATTACATGGTGTCAGAAGGTTATTAGAACCTTACTCTTTATTAATTTGTCGTTACTTCTGTAGCTAAAAACGTTAAACTTTGCTCACGAAAATCTTGCGGAAACGTGGAAGCGATGGAAAAGTGTACTAATGCTTTTTCTCCAAGCAACAGAGAAGTACTCTAAAGTTGACAAAATAAAAACTTGTATACTATTAACTAGCATAGGGGCCAAAGACCATAATTTTTATAATACTTTTACATGGGATGAGAATGAAGATAAGTATATATTTGATAAAGTATTTCAAAAGTTATTTAAATATAGTCAACCTCGTAAAATTCTTACATATCTTCGTCATCGTTTTTTTCACAACAAAACAATCTGACTCTTAAAAATTGAAAATTTCGTTACTGAACTAAAATATGTAGCACAGGACTGTGAATTCGGAGAATTAAAGGACTCTTTTATTTGTGAAATTTCAATTTGTAGTTTAAATGACCTCCGACTCGAGCGACTTTTACGTGAAACGTAACTCGCCCTTGAGAAGGCCATACAAGCAGGAAAAGCCAAGGAACAAGCCCGTCAACAGGCAAAAGCTCTTGCTATTGAACCAACATCTGAACTTTATGAAGTCCGAAAAAACAGCTTCAGATTTAACCCTTACAATCGCAAAAAAACGACCGCAAAGTCGTCCTCATCGTTCAAAAAGTCATTTGTCAGCGTCACAAACAAAATTTGACAATCATATTAACTCATGTAAATTTTGTGGTGGATCCCATGACCAAGAGAAGAGCCTAGCTTATGATAAACGTTGTAATGATTGTATTTAAAAGTGACACTTTTCAAAATCTAGCCGCACAATTCAAAATATTGAACAACAACCCGACTCTGATTCTAATCCATTATCCAACAGAGGAAATCTTTTTCTGGGGATGCTCAAGGCTGACATCTCAGAGTACATCGTAAGCCCATCTTCAACTGAATCGCATAAAATTATTGCCGCCATCTCGCAACCCACCGAATGGGAACCCATTTTGGAAGTAAATGGCAAACCCGTCAAATTTAAACTCGATCCCGGAGCCGAAAGTAATGTTTTACCGAAATCGATTTATGATCACCTCACACGGCGTCCGAAACTCAAATGCACAAAGTTAAGTCATCCGCATACAATAACACAGATATACCGGTAACCGGAAAATGCGTAGCATCCATTACATATAAATACTCCGTATCGCCAGTTTTATTTCTCACCGCTGATTGCAAATCATGTGCAATTTTGGGTGCTGACACCTGCGAAAAGTTACAGTTACTCATTAGACCTATATACAAAATTGATGCAAATCTATTACATTTTCTCGACAAGTACTCCAGCTGCTTTTGTAGGATTGGAAAGCTACCAAATACACACCATATCACCGTCGATCATCAAATTCCACAGGTCATTCACACACTGCGGAATGTTTCATCGGCACTCAAATCTCGCTTTAAAAAAGTAACTCGATAAGATGGGCAAGATAGATATCATTGTCCCTGTCACAGAACCAACAGACTGAGTCAACTCGCTAGTAATCGTTGTAAAAAGTAATGGAGAGCTACGTTTATGTTTAGATTCAAGGGACTAAAATAGTGCTATCAAAAGACAACATTACAAAGTGCCAACTGCCAATGACATATTTGCAAGCAAAAAACGTGCTAAAATTTTCACCAAACTCGATGCATCTAATGAACTTTGGCAAATTCCAGTGGATGAGTCAAGCTATCGTCTCCTGACCTTCAATACACCTTTTGGCAAATACCGGGTACCACGTTTACCATATGGAATTCACAGTGCAAGTAAGGTATTCAAAGCCGAATGATTACGAATTACCGAAGGAATTGAAGGAGCTGAAATCTTTCAAGATAAAATATGCCATACTCATGATCTTACACCATGGGAGAACACTACAATCGTTTAGAGAAAGATTTTAACTGTATCAAGGAAGCAGAGTTAAAAGTATATCATCAAATTGTGTCTATGCAACAAAGGAAATTATATACCTCGGATACAAACTTACATCAGAAGGCATAAAAGTCGATCCATCGAAAACAGAAGACATATTCATCATGCCAGATCAAATAAGATAGAACTAAATTGCAACTTTACTCGGGTATATCAAATTATTTGGGCAAATTTCTACCGAAATACTCAGAAATTAACAGCTCTACTTTGTATTTTACTGAAAAGAGATATTCACTAGCATTTCGACAAACAACAGAAAGATGCTATCGCCAAATTCACACAAATGTGTACCGTTGCTCCCGTACTCTGCTACCACGACCCATCCAAATCAATACGTTTAACAACAAATGCTAGCAGTCACGGTTTAGGTGGAGTTTTAGAACAACGGAAAAGTGATGATGATGTATGGAGACCAATTGGTTATGCTTCTCGTGCAATTAGATCTCATGAAAATAGGTTATTGTCCTCTAGAAAAAGAGACACTCAGGTTTTTATTCAAATGTCTTCACTTTCATGATTTTTTATATGGTCGACATTTTATTAAGTTAATAATGATCACAAGCCACTAAATAAAACAAAAAACCCGATCCATCCTGCAAGCATCACTTCGTAAATAAGCATGGTATTAAGTATATTGCCAATATTGGTAGTGCATAATCAATTTGCTCTCTACACTAACTAATTGATTATGCCCCAAAATATGGCATTTTACCTACTATAGGGATTTTTTGAATTGAGATTTCTTAAATTAAAGTTTTATTATGATTTAGCAATATTATATTCATTTTCTCTTTAAAAATTTTTTTATATAGAAAAATGCCTTGAATTACAAATTGTGAGTATCAAGACACTCTAATTCATCCCAGTGCTACTCAATATGATAAAAAAGATTAAGCACTAAAAGAAAAATCGCCTTTTGTTATTCTTAATTTAAATCGGCAAAAATATTTTGAAAATCAATTGGATACCTATACTTAAAAAGATTTAATAGATTAGAAAACACTAAACGAACAAGAATAAAATTTAAATCGAACAATTCTCAGAAATTTTGCCTTCTTCTGAAAGATTTCCACATTTCCTAATTCAGATAAATACACACTCTCCTCACAATCTCCACTCAGTACGCCTATGCTGTTGAGCTAGCACTGGCCTACACTGCCCCAGACAAAGTTGAAATCGACCACACAATGCCTGAGGATATTACTAAGATTCCTCAATACTTCCATCAATGGCTATTACATTTAAGCAGAGCAGAAACTACAGCTTATTTTTTCATCTCAACAGCAATATGGCTAACAGTGAACTATTGAAAAAAATCGATGACACACACTCTCCCATGCACCTCCACACCTATATACCTAGGTGTAACTCTAGATCGAAGTCGGACCTTATAAACGTTAAACTTTGCTCACGAAAATCTTGCGGAAACGTGGAAGCGATGGAAAAGTGTACTAATGCTTTTTTCTTCAAGCAACAGAGAAGGACTCTAAAGTTGACAAAATAAAAACTTGTATACTATTAACTCGCATAGGGGACAAAGACCATAATTTTTATAATACTTTTACATGGGATGAGAATGAAGATAAGTATATATTTGATAAAGTATTTCAAAAGTTATTTAAATATAGTGAACCCCGTAAAATTCTTACATATCTTCGTCACCGGTTTTTTTGCTACAAAACAATCTGACTCTCAAAAATTGGAATTTCGTTACTGAACTAAAACATGTAGCACAGGACTGTGAATTCGGAGGATTAAAGGACTCTTTCATTTGTGAAATTTCAATTTGTGGTTTAAATGACCTCCGACTCGAGCGACTTTTACGTGAAACGTAACTCACCCTTGAGAAGGCCATACAAGCAGGAAAAACCAAGGAACAAGCCCGTCAACAGGCAAAAGCTCTTGCTATTGAACCAACATCTGAACTCTATGAAGTCCGAAAAAACAGCTTTAGATTTAACCCTTACAATCGCAAAAAACGACCGCAAAGTCGTCCTCATCGTTCAAATAGTCATTTGTCAGCGTCACAAACAAAATTTGACAATCATATTAACTCGTGTAAATTTTGTGGTGGATCCCATGACCAAGACAAGAGCCTAGCTTATGGTAAACGCTGTAATGATTGTATTTAAAAGGAACACTTTTCCAAATCTAGCCACACAATTCAAAATATTGAACAACAACCCGACTCTGATTCTAATTCATTATCCAACAGAGGAAATCTTTTTCTGGGGATGCTCAAGGCTGACATCTCATAGTACATCGTAAGCCCATCAAGACAACATTACAAAGTGCCAACTGCCAATGACATATTTGCAAGCATGAAAGGTGCTAAAATTTTCACCAAACTCGATGCATCTAATGAACTTTGGCAAATTCCAGTGGATGAATCAAGCTATCGTCTCCTGACCTTCAATACACCTTTTGGCAAATACCGGGTACCACGTTTACCATATGGAATTCACAGTGCAAGTAAGGTATTCAAAGCCGAATTATTACGAATTACCGAAAGGAATTGAAGGAGCTGAAATCTTTCAAGATAAAATATGCCATACTCATGATCTTACACCATGGGAGAACACTACAATCGTTTAGAGAAAGATTTTGACCGTATCAAGGAAGCAGAGTTAAAAGTATATCATCAAATTGTGTCTTTGCAACAAAGGAAATTATATACCTCAGATACAAACTTACATCAGAAGGCATAAAAGTCGATCCATCGAAAACAGAAGACATATTCATCATACCAGATCAAATAAGATAGAACTAAATTGCAACGTTACTCGGGTATATCAAATTATTTGGGCAAATTTCTACCCAAATACTCAGAAATTAACAGCTCTACTTTGTATTTTACTGAAATAAGATATTCACTAGCATTTCGACAAACAACAGAAAGATGCTATCGCCAAATTCACACAAATGTGTACCGATGCTCCCGTTCTCTGCTACCTCGACTCATCCAAATCAATACGTTTAACAAGAAATGCTAGCAGTCACGGTTTAGGTGGAGTTTTAGAACAATGGGAAAGTGATGATGATGTATGGAGACCAATTGGTTGTTCTTCTCGTCCAATTAGATCTCTCATGAAAAAACGTTATTGTCCTCTAGAAAAAGAGACACAGGTTTTTATTCAAATTTTAATAAGTTAATAATGATCACAAGCCACTAAATAAAACAAAAAACTGATCCATCCTGCAAGCATCACTTCGTAAATAAGCATGGTATTAAGTATATTGCCAATATTGGTGGTGCATAATCAATTTGCTCTCTACACTAACCAATTGATTATGCCCCAATATATGGCATTTTACCTACTGTAGGGATTTTTTGAATTGAGATTTCTTAAATTAAAGTTCTATTATGATTTAGCAATATTATATTCATTTTCTCTTTAAAAATATTTTTTGATATAGAAAAATGCCTCGAATTACTAATTGCGAGTATCAAGACACTACAATTCATCCTAGTGCTACACAATATGATAAAAAAGATTAAGCACTAAAAAAATCGCCTTTTGTTATTCTAAATTTAAATCGGCAAATATATTTTGAAAATCAATTGGATACCTATACTTAAAGAGATTTAATAGATTAGAAACCACTAAACGAACAAGAATAAAATTTAAATCGAACAAATCTCAGAAATTTTGCCTTCTTCTGAAAGATTTCCACATTTCCTAATTCAGATATATCCACTTTCCTCACAATCTCCACTCAGTACGCCTATGCTGTTGAGCTAGCACTGGCCTACACTGCCCCAGACAAAGTTGAAATCGACCACACAATGCCTGAGGATATTACTAAGATTCCTCAATACTTCCATCAATGGCTATTACATAAAAGCCGAGCAAAAACTACAGCTTCCTTTTTTCATCTCAACAGCAATATGGCTAACAGTGAACTATTGAAAAAAATCGATGACACACACTCTCCCATACACCTCCACACCTATATACCAAGGTGTAACTCTGGATCGTAGTCTGACCTATAAAAAACACCTTCAAAAAGTGGCCAAAAATTAGTACAAGGGTCAATCTACTAAGAAGACTAACTCCAACTACATGGGGAGCCAACCAGCTGACTCTACGGACCACAGCCACAGCCTTAGTATTTGTGCCTGCTGAATATTGATGCCAGGTCTGGACCCAGAGTGCCCATGTCAAACACATTGACACTTGAATTCCTGCGTGAGGCTAGTCACTGGCTGTGTCTCTTATACACCAAACTGCATGCTATTATGGCTTGTGGGAATAGATCCACCAACCATCCGCCGGGAAAAGATCACAATCAATGTTGCAAAGAATGCAGTCGACGTTGAAAATCATCTACCTAATGAAACCATCAAGAAGACCAGAGTATCTACCCCCTCAAGTCACGGAGATCTTTTAGGGACATGGCTTGTGACCTACTACAAAAGCTGGGCGACTCATTAACTGCAGAATGGTTAGAGAAAAAACGGAGAACTATCTATGGGAAGTGTCAGAGACTACAAAGATTCCTTCCAGAAGCAACATACCACCAGATCGGAGAAGACCTTCCACACATCATGCTTTGCAGGCTCAACCATTTCCGTAGTAGAGCTGGGAAATTTAGGGAGATCCTACACAAGATAGGATAAACAGATTCACCCTACTGCCGTCGATGTCACAATGAGACAGAAACAGCTGACAACCTCCTGTGATGGGCCGGTTTCATGGACAGAGACTTCATTTTGTTGGAAGAAAAATTCCATAAGATGATTATGGAAAAGGATGTGTAACGCATACGAAAAAAAGAAGAAAAACTTCTTAATCCGACAAACTCTAAAATTGGTACTCCACCTAATTCATCTTGAAATTTACCAATGAACTTTTTAGTTTTATCAAAATAATATTTTGAATATTTAGGATAATCAAAGTTATCAAATTTAGACTTACATTTTAACAAACCTTTATAAATATTTGTTTCAATATGATAAGTAATGTTGTCAGTATCGCTAAATAATAATATAATTTTTTCACCATAATTCTTTTTTAAAAATTTATAATGAAAGTCGTTCATTAATGTTTTACTTAATTCTAAAATAATAAAACCAACATAACATGATGTATTTAAAACTAACTTATCTTCAACTCTGTGAATTGCAAGCAAATCTTCATTAAATATTTTATAGCCTTTAAATGATGGTCTACTAACATATATTTTAGTTGTTTTGGATCTGTTGTCATTTTTACACGTATTCTTTTTCTCAGATTTTCCATAGTTTTAACAAACAGAGAATTGTTCATTAATTTAAAGAAATCCTTTTCAAAAGCAATTTAGCTGTTTTTCTACGTTCTTTATTAAAAAGCAGATGTAATTTTCTAAAAACCTTTCTTGTCTAATTTCTAAAGATCGATAAATTTTTCTTATCCTCAATCTTAAATTCACATTTAATGTCAGATTTTTTACATGTTACACCATATCGTCTTAAAATATGAAAGACAACAGGTATTTTATCCATTAATCTATAATCAAAATTACATTTACTATGAGCAGATGTACGAAAATTACCTCTAACATGACAATGAGCTCTGACTTTGGTGTCGTTTAGATAATCATAATCATCAAAACCAACATTACAAATATGGCATTTTTGACCTTTACAAAGTCATTCTCATCCTTTTCTGTCATATTTAATGGTTTATTAAAATTCTCTCTTTTAATATTATTGCACCACTTAACTTCATCAAACAAAGATCCTATAAACTTTTCACTAGCGTCTTTACCTCTATAAATTTAAGTTGGTTTTGTAAATTGACCATCACATCAACAAACAACTTGTTAATCAGATCCACAAGGCTCATGTTTATATATTTCTTGTGTATATGATTTTTCAGGATTGTTTTCACAATGTTTCTAAATATTTTACTAAACTTTCAAAATCAGCATATACAATAAATGGACCTTCCAACTTCTTATGTAAACTTTTAAATTGAAAATATTACCAAGTTTATTTATATCAATATTATTTTGGTTTTTCAATTTTTGAATATTGGTTTAAATTTACAGGAAAGTTAATACCATCATAGTAAAGTGTTTTCTTTAACATTCTATCTTCTTTCTTGATTCTCTCTGGATCTTTCTTTTGCGGATTTGCGGACACCATAAAAACACTTTGATCATTGTTTTGAAGATTGATTAATCCTTCATGTAAAACCTCACTAATACTAATTTCTTCAAAATATGTTTCATTAGAGATAATAGTCTTCACCCCTTTTAACTTTTTTTGTTTATGTTCATGATAAAATTAAATTTCTAATATTTCATACAATATTACACCCTTCTTCTCTTTTTGAAGTTTTTATAAATCATTTTATATGCGGTTTAGAATTGTTTAAAAACAAATGATAATCGCTTGTATTTTGTGATATTTTAACCCTATAGATTTCAATTATATTATTTAGAGCAGAGTTTAGTTTTATGCTCCCCATGTTAGTTTAGTTAACTAAACCTAAATGAAATTAATTTAATTAACTAATTTTTAAAAATATTTTGTATTTATTGTATACAAATACAAAATTTAAATCTATTTCAACCATTAGTGGAAAAATGGCCAGATATGTGCCAGATCATGTCAAAAAAGAATATTGTCATATTTATAACTTTCTATTTAAAAGAGTGCTGAGAAAGATCTCACATATTTTTCTTGTAAATATTGGGGAAAGTTCACACGAAGAGAAGACAATGTATGTTCTTTATGCAGCCAATAAAGATCTCATAGGTATAAAAAATATCTATAAAAAATAAATTTATGTTATGTAAAGTACAATTTCAAAAGCTATCAATATGTTCAAACTCATACCTGAGAAACTTTTAAAAGATGGCTCTTTTTTAACGTCATTTATCCCCGGTAACTGGGGCTCAAACGGTGCCATTCACAGGTACTTTCGTTTTAGGAGTGAGGAATGTCTTGGCCGGATGCCCTTTCTGAAGCCAAACCAATGCCTTTTTCTTTCTCTGAAATTGTTTTCGCCTGCTTGGGTAATCGAACCCGGAATGGTTAAGCTCATGGTTACGGTGCAACTGCACTAGCCATAAAGCCACTGCTCCTCAAGGATATAACATATTGAAGATATAGTGAATATAGATCATGTTCATAGTTCCATTCAAACCCTGATCTAATTACAGAAAAGAATTTAAAACTTATTGAAGACCTATTTACTAGAGGTAGAAAAGAGCTTTTATATCTCTTTTTTTCTCACTTATTTTGAAGTCCCATTAACTATTAAACTATTCCAATTGTATGATGTTCATGGGCGGTATTGCCTCCCAAAGTCCAACCCTACGTCCCTGTCGTGAGAGATGGAAACAGGTAATGCTGGCTAACAAGGGTCTGGTAAAGCTGGTGGGCCAATCCACCGTCTGTGGATAAAACGGATTACAGAAACACAAACAATCAACAACACTATCGGCAACCGTCGTCGAGGAGCTCCTCCAAGAGGAAATATGATGTCAGCTAGTGAAAGCCTTAGGGAAGCTAGAAGATGGAATCTCCTTTCGACAAGGAAGCCAATCAGATTCCGAACATGGAATGTGCGAAACATGTACGAAGGAGGAAAGAGTGGGAATGTAGCAAATGAGATGAGGAGCTATAAATTGCAAGTGCTAGGTCTGTGTAAGACCAGGTGTACAAACTCCTGGGAAACCAGACTGAGCACAGGGGAGACCTTGCTCTATGCAGGTCATGAAGAAGAAAATGCACCACACACAGAGGGAGTCGGAATCATGTTGTCAAGAGAAATAGCACAAGCCCTTACAGGAAGGGAGCCAATCAACTCAAGGATGCTAGCTGCTAAATTCAGGACATCAAACAAGAGAATCACACTTAAAACCATAAAGTTTATGAACAAATGATGCAGATGTAAATGTCAAGGAAGAATTTTATGACAGGCTACAGACAGTGGTTAATGGTGTCGATCAGAGAGAGATGGTTATCCTTATGGGGGATTTTAACGCTGAACAGACCAGCAAGAGAGACCAAATATCGCTCCGGCGGAGGAAATGTTGCAAATACCACTACACAGCCCAACTAGGGAGGAAATCAATAAGACCATCATGTCACTGAAAAATGGCACATCAGAAGGACCAGATGGGATTCGAGCTGAAGCACTGAAGGCAGATGTGGACACTTCAGCAGACATGCTGCAGTCGCTGTTTGAACCCATGTGGGAAGAAGAAGAAGTACCTCACGACTGGAAAGAAGGGTATATAGTGAAGTTACCAAAGAAGAGAAACCTGCGTCAGTGTGAGAATTACAGAGGAATAATGCTGCTATCTGTTCCAGGGAAGGTCTTCAACAGAGTTCTACTAGACAGAATGAAAAAGGCTGTTGGCAATTAACTAAGAGATAAGCAGGCAGGTTACAGGAACGAAAGGTCTTACACTGACTTGATCGCCACTCTTAGGATCATCATAGAGCAGTCTCTTGAGTGGAACAGCTCACTGTATGTGAACTTTATAGACTTCGAAAAGGCCTTTGATGGTTAAGACAGACAGACACTATGGGGGTTGATGGCGCATTATCGGATTCCACAGAAATACATAGCTATCAAAAGGAACACCTACGAGGGTACGGCATGTCATGTCCTTCACAGAGGTACTACAACAGAGAAATTCAGCATCAAAACTGGAGTTAGGCAGTCATGCATGTCTCCTCTCCCCATTTCTCTTCCTTTTGGCAATTGACTGGATAATGAAGGAGTCAACAAAGAACAAAAGGAATGGGATTCAGTGGACCCTTTGGCGTCAGCTAGACGACCTAGATTTTGCGAATGACATTGCTCTACCATCGTACACACATCAACAGATGCAAGACAAGACTTCAACCATGTAAGCCAATGCATCAAAAGTTGGACTGCGAATAAGCAAGAACAAGACCAAGGTCATGAGAATAAATGCAAAGAAGGATGACAGCATTAGGTTAACAAGCGGGATATAGTAGAGATTAGGTCATTTCCTTATCTAGGAAGCATAGTAGATGAGATCGACGGGACCCAACAAGACATCAAGACAAGTATAGCTAAAGTAACGACAGCGTTCAGCCTCCTCAACAAAGTGTGGCGGTCACGAGAGATAGCTATTAAGACAAAGCTCAGGAACTTCAATTCAAATCTACTGATGTATGGAACTGAAACTTGGCACACTACAAAGGTGACAGACAGACAAATCCAGTCATTCATCAACAGATGTCTCCGACGGATCGTGAAAATTTGATGGTCGCCCCGTATTAGAAATCAGGACCTATGGAAACAAACAAGTCAGCTTCCTCCACCACTACAGATAAGGAAAAGGAAATGGATATGGATCGGGAATACCCTTAGGAAAGACGAGGGCAACATTACTCGGAAAGCCTTGCAAGGCAGTCGGAAAAGAGGTAGACCTAGAGCCACCTGGCGTAGAAGTCTAGAACGGGAGATGAAAGACAGCGGACATAGTTGGCACACCATCATGACCGCAGTTCAGGACAGACGTAGATGGAGGGAGATTGTTAGCGGCCTATGCTCCACGCCCGATTGAACAGGCTTAAGTCAAGTCAAGTAATCATGAGCGGTATTAAAGTTCATAATTCAACAGGAATTGCTTATGGTCACAGTGAAGAAAAAAAAAATTCAATTTTGAATTATTGAGGATAACAACCCTAAAAAGAGGTTCAGACGCAGTTGTGAAGCAACAAATCTTCTTCTATGTAACCATATTGTTGATACCAAATCATTATATATATACAATGTTATATTTTTATACACGCTTTAAAAATAGCTCGCGTAGGATAGTATCTTCTATTTTCAGCTTTTTATGATTTTGATTTGTTAATACAATTTCTTCAGAGCTAATATCAGAGCTATTTCAAAACTTCTAAACACAGGAATATCTGGTTTTATTTCAAGTAAAGCATATATCACCTTTGAATCTGACTGAAAGCCGTTATGAACTAGTTTGCTGTGTACTAATGCAGTTGTTACTCTCTCAATTTTTGGTACTAAATGACCACATATTTCTATACCTTGAAATATCATAGTACTAAATCCGCGACTTTCTGCTAATCCATCACTTAATTTAAAAATATTATCACCATTAACAGAAATAACCACCCGACTTGTAGTGCTAATGGCATAAATATTTATGCCACGTCGATCATCCACCTTAGCTTGAAAACCTTGTTTAAACATTTTTAAATGGATATAGTTGTTTAAATCTTTTACTGAATTACTGCCGTCTGGATGTTATCCTGAAAGACTATATCATCGACTATACTTGTTATTCTGAATCCATAACTGTTATATAAAACACTATCAAAATTATTCCAATTATACCACAAGTTTAATCTAGATAAATAAGTGTGATCTTCATGTCCTAAATGAGGTGGTTTGAATAAAATTTATTTGGAACTTATTGTTTTCTGATGTTTCATTATTAGCAGTTGAGAGAATAATTGAGTCCAATATATATATATATTCGACACAGGAAACAAGCCAAACCAACACTGACAAACTCCTTCAGCTAATAACAATAATATTTTACACAGGAAATGACTAAAGAAAGTATGCTAACATTTACTTGAGTAAATCAAATTTTTATTTATTACTATAAAAATTTCAAATTTTCGTCTTTCTACAACAGACTTTATCAAGAAACTGACAAGCAAAAAACGTATACGTGAAAGACTGCAAACAAATTGCTAAGTGACATGATAATTATATAATTGTTATGCAACAAAAATTTGTAAAAGACAATTCTCACTGGAGAGCTGTGAAGTGAACAAAAAGAATTTTATTTTCATTGACAACACACTTCTTAACGGACACAAGGCATGTGAGACGAAAAATGACGTGACAGTGACAGAAAGAGAGAAAAATGTTCTAAAAACTACCAGTCTCCGATTTTAAATTTCTGTACCCATTTAGTACTCCAACCATGACAACGTTNCATGCAAGTAAAGATGGCTGTCAGTTGGTTTGCTGTAAACAGTCGTTTGTAAAGTGTTGTTATGCTTTACAATTTTCAGATCAAGAAAGCAAAGTTGATCACCACCAATTTCCATGGTGAATTTTATTCCTGGCAATATAGAGTTAAGTAATTGAAGAAATTCATTTAATCTTTCAACTCCACCATATATATATATATATATATATATATATATATATATATATATATGTATATCTTCTATAAAAATATAGTTTTACATAAACAAACATACAACATCAGTTTCCTTTTTCTTCATTGTTACTACACTTTTTCTTCTAGGTCTGTCATTAAATCCTCTTTTTGTTTAACTCTCTTTCTGATTAACTCTTTATTCTTGTAATACTGGTCAACGAGATCCACTACTAGAGTAAACTCTTCATGAGAATTTTACCATCTGTAACTAGCTTTGGCTGTAGTAAATTAAAAGCATTTAATGTCTGATCACAAGCTGTTTTAATGGCAAAATATTTTTCTAATTTACTAGATAGTACTAACTGGCGTTAATATAACACCGATAGTTTCAATTGGCATACTACCAACAACTCCACGTCCAAAATGTACAGAACCTGTGCTTCCGGTCGCTATTGTTCCTAAAATGGTGGATAATAGTTATCTAACACGTCTAACTTTGTTTTGTTTTATTTTTTCAAGCCCTTTAAAGAAATTTAGATATTTTAAATGTTCTTTTATAATGTCTTTTTAACATTCTAAAATTTCACTGAAGCTTGATTGTTTGTCTTCAAGTTGTGGATGTATTCTAGGTTTATCCATATGGTATATGAAAAAGGTATATTTTTTATTAAAAAACATATAGCTTATAACATATAACTTATGGGGTTAAGATAGCATATTAATTATATACACCTGTGTTTTATAAAAATCAGATTTAAATAGCGCTCCATTAAAAATCCAAGACGCTGAGAAAATAAAATATATTTGTTAAGTTTAATTTATTGGAGAACCAATACTTAAAAACCCAGTTGTATTAATGTTTATAGCGTTTTTTGGTTGGATCTCCTCCAGTACTTTAACTGTGTTAAGATAAAAGTTCATAAAGGTGCCATATTTTCTAAATCCATAAGCCACTAGTTGATTATTTGCCATTGATATCGTTAAAGGTATTTTTGAGCCATTATATTCAAATTCTATAGTTCCACTAGCATAATGTGCTATAAGAACTATTTCTTCATTTTAGATACTTTAAATTGTAAATGACATGGATCAGGGGCGGTGGATTTTTTATCCGACTGCAAAAATTATTGTAGTGTCAGTTCCATTCTGAGTCATTGATTTTGTAAATATATTTTGACCTAAATACACAGGCCCTTTATGTCGTAAACAAAATGCTCCATCTACTGAGATTAATATGCTATTATCTGAAGATGAAGTGAATATCTTTGAAGTCATTAATTTCTTTATTTAAAAGACATTATTGGTTAGAGGATCCATTGTTTGAATAATGGGTATATATGGTACAAATGCCATTTGAGGGTTTGCAGGTATAAAAAATATTAATGAATTTTCTAATAACAACATTCGAATGTGTCCATAATTAAAATTTCTCCATCTAAAAAGAATGGTGAATTTCCAACTCCCACATTTAAAAACCTTTAATTCATTCTAGATTCTCTCCAGTGGAAAAATCAAGTATTAAAAGTGAGACGCCAGAATCTACAAAATATGCCTTATCACCGACTCTAATAGTTTCCATAATATTTGCACTAACTCCAGTAGGGGTGGCTAAAATCCCTCAACATATTCTCCAGAATTAGTTATCTATTTTGTCTTTGTAGTTTTTACGACTCAATAGATCCAATAGACGCAATAGACTCATTCTACCCAATACAACTTGGAGTCCGTAAATTAAAATAAAACTAGTTACTCCACAACAACCTGATAATTACGCGGTAGCTCACAACGAGCTAAAGTTTCTTTGAACAATGGGGAACAATAAACTGTTTGGAAGGGGTGATATAGTATGTTTTCTATTTACTTTTTACTTTAGACTGGTATATTAAAATATTGATCGGGCTCTACTCACACACACGTGATCTAACCAAATGTTCTGTTAGAGATATTACAATACTCTTCAGCGGTTAAGACAATATCTTTGGTGGCCTGATAAAAATCAAATCAAGGACCAGGTCTAATCATACTATAACACCCTTGATGATATTACCAATGTAGGTGGATTTCTCTTAAAAGAATCTATATACTGGCCCTGAAGGCAACCTGAAATTGCTGGCATGGTTAGTAGCCGTTCCACATGTCTTGATCACACTAATCTACAAACACCAGAACCACTGATGCATCATCTCATTCCCGTTGAACCGTGGAAAGAACTAGCCACAGGTTTATTTCACCTTCACAGTAAACTGCATATCCTTCTCGGAGATTATATATCCAAGTATATTGGCTGTTCAACTATGGATGATGCAGAATCAAATACTATGAAAAATCACCTCAAAGGCACATATACAAAACAAAAAAACCCGTACGGGTAGAGTAGTTCGTATTCCATAACAGCTTTCTGCAGATTATAATTTAACTTAAAACTATTATGGTGATAATATTTGAAAAGTTATTTGATTTATTGATCGTGATGACGGGACATCAATAGAATCTTACTCTACGCAAGTACTGTAACCCTTGGAGATAACACAGCAAAAACTATCAAACAGTTAAAAAAACATGAATCTTACTTGGAAATGCCAGTCAGACAACGAACAGCTCGGGATATAGTAGAGATTAGGTCATTTCCTTATCTAGGAAGCATAGTAGATGAGATCGACGGGACCCAACAAGACATCAAGACAAGTATAGCTAAAGTAAGGACAGCGTTCAGCCTCCTCAACAAAGTGTGGCGGTCAAGAGAGATAGCTATTAAGACAAAGCTCAGGATCTTCAATTCAAATCTACTGATGTATGGAACTGAAACTTGGCACACTACAAAGGTGACAGACAGACAAATCCAGTCATTCATCAACAGATGTCTCCGACGGATCGTGAAAATTTGATGGTCGCCCCGTATTAGAAATCAGGACCTATGGAAACAAACAAGTCAGCTTCCTCCACCACTACAGATAAGGAAAAGGAAATGGATATGGATCGGGAATACCCTTAGGAAAGACGAGGGCAACATTACTCGGAAAGCCTTGCAAGGCAGTCGGAAAAGAGGTAGACCTAGAGCCACCTGGCGTAGAAGTCTAGAACGGGAGATGAAAGACAGCGGACATAGTTGGCACACCATCATGACCGCAGTTCAGGACAGACGTAGATGGAGGGAGATTGTTAGCGGCCTATGCTCCACGCCCGATTGAACAGGCTTAAGTCAAGTCAAGTAATCATGAGCGGTATTAAAGTTCATAATTCAACAGGAATTGCTTATGGTCACAGTGAAGAAAAAAAAAATTCAATTTTGAATTATTGAGGATAACAACCCTAAAAAGAGGTTCAGACGCAGTTGTGAAGCAACAAATCTTCTTCTATGTAACCATATTGTTGATACCAAATCATTATATATATACAATGTTATATTTTTATACACGCTTTAAAAATAGCTCGCGTAGGATAGTATCTTCTATTTTCAGCTTTTTATGATTTTGATTTGTTAATACAATTTCTTCAGAGCTAATATCAGAGCTATTTCAAAACTTCTAAACACAGGAATATCTGGTTTTATTTCAAGTAAAGCATATATCACCTTTGAATCTGACTGAAAGCCGTTATGAACTAGTTTGCTGTGTACTAATGCAGTTGTTACTCTCTCAATTTTTGGTACTAAATGACCACATATTTCTATACCTTGAAATATCATAGTACTAAATCCGCGACTTTCTGCTAATCCATCACTTAATTTAAAAATATTATCACCATTAACAGAAATAACCACCCGACTTGTAGTGCTAATGGCATAAATATTTATGCCACGTCGATCATCCACCTTAGCTTGAAAACCTTGTTTAAACATTTTTAAATGGATATAGTTGTTTAAATCTTTTACTGAATTACTGCCGTCTGGATGTTATCCTGAAAGACTATATCATCGACTATACTTGTTATTCTGAATCCATAACTGTTATATAAAACACTATCAAAATTATTCCAATTATACCACAAGTTTAATCTAGATAAATAAGTGTGATCTTCATGTCCTAAATGAGGTGGTTTGAATAAAATTTATTTGGAACTTATTGTTTTCTGATGTTTCATTATTAGCAGTTGAGAGAATAATTGAGTCCAATATATATATATATTCGACACAGGAAACAAGCCAAACCAACACTGACAAACTCCTTCAGCTAATAACAATAATATTTTACACAGGAAATGACTAAAGAAAGTATGCTAACATTTACTTGAGTAAATCAAATTTTTATTTATTACTATAAAAATTTCAAATTTTCGTCTTTCTACAACAGACTTTATCAAGAAACTGACAAGCAAAAAACGTATACGTGAAAGACTGCAAACAAATTGCTAAGTGACATGATAATTATATAATTGTTATGCAACAAAAATTTGTAAAAGACAATTCTCACTGGAGAGCTGTGAAGTGAACAAAAAGAATTTTATTTTCATTGACAACACACTTCTTAACGGACACAAGGCATGTGAGACGAAAAATGACGTGACAGTGACAGAAAGAGAGAAAAATGTTCTAAAAACTACCAGTCTCCGATTTTAAATTTCTGTACCCATTTAGTACTCCAACCATGACAACGTTAAGTCCCTTGTGGATAGTGCAAATGGAGCCAATCCAGAACTTTTCTTTTTCGAGCATAATGCTTTCACGTTCTTCAACACTTACGTTTTCAACGTAGTCAGCTAACACAAAACGTAAATATTTAGATGGATTATCATCACCACCTGGACAATCGCCAATAAAGTGTCTTGCTATCGAACAGGAATAAACACGTCGTTTGATATGCGACTTGTAATTACGAAGTCTTGGTTTCCAGTCCTCAGTTGAACCAACTCCTTGTTTTTTGCATTTTGTACAGTAAGCTATATAAATGACGTTAGATGTAGTGCAAGTGATGGTTTTGTGAATTTTGAATACTTTCCCTGTTCCATTACATCGGAAAGAATCGACTTTATCAACAAAGTTGTTGCAGGAGTCGAATTTTCTTTTGCACGGTTGGTAACCACGAATTTCCTCACAAGATCTCTTGACAGTTGGTGAGTATGGATCAGCACGTACCGTTAGCTGCTTCAGATTGGGAAGGTTCTTGAAGACAACTCCTACTGAGCCTTCTGGAAATATTCTTGACAAAGCTGGGGTATCGAGAAGATGAAGATGGCGTTTAACAATTTGTTTTATGTTGGGACCAAGTGGATTAAATTGGGTCGAAAAGAGTGTACGACGGATGTTAGGTGTATCGCTCTTTTTCAATTCACGAACCTCCTCTCTCGAACGGTTAACAATATTACCGAAGCTTTCTTGAATAACTTTTGGATTGTGGTCACGTGCTGCAAGATAAGCCTGGTACTCTTTGGATTTATCTAGGAATGTATCCTCTGACGAACAGATTCTACGTAGCCGGACAGCAACTCCTTTCGATATACCATTTATGGTTCCTTTTGGGTGACAGGATGAATCATGCAAGTAAAGATGGCTGTC
>RDPX01000135.1:2062148-2081379 GCA_003991215.1 Morbakka virulenta | reverse complement strand
AGCTTGGTGAGGTGCTTGCTGCGCAGGACGTGACCAATGAATGTCAATTTCCGTTCCTTTATAATATCCATCAGTCTTCTTTTGCAGCCACTTCTTCGGATAACTTCTTCGTTTGTGATCTTTTCAACCCAGCTAATGCGGAGTAGTCTTCGGTAGCACCATAGTTCAAAACTTTCAATTTTCTTGATGTCAGAGGTTTTCAGGGTCCAACATTCTGACCCGTAGCAAGCGATGGAAAATACCATTCAGTTTAGTAGTCTCTTCTTTGTCTTCAGTGAGATGTTGCTATCTTTCAAAGTCGTCATAGTCGTTGCTGAAAGTTACTCCGAGATAGATGAATTTCTGAAAGTTCTCTGTTGGTTCTGCGTTGATAGAGACGTGATCTTCATTTTCGTCTGCTAGATTTCTTACAATTTTCATCACTTTAGTTTTTTTGGCGTTCAGGAAAAACCCCACAGCTTCACTATGTGTTCTGACTCTTTCTACAAGCTCTTACAGTTCATTCATGCTGCCCGCAATTAGCACGGTGTCATCCGCGTACCTCAAGTTAGTGATAGGTCGTCCTCCAACTGTGACACTGTCATTGAAATCTTCCAGCGCGTTTCTCATAATAGTTGCGGAGTATATATTGAATAGGTGCGGGGATAAGATGCATCCCTGTCTAACACCTTGTCCAATTCCGAGCCATTCCGTCAGACCATCTGACGTTCTGACTGCCGCTTTCTGCTTCTCGTACATCATTTTCAATAGGAGTATTAAATGCTGCGGGAAGCCCATATGGTTCATGTTTCTCCAGAGGACGTTGTGGTCTACTGTGTCGAACGCCTTGCTATAATCGATGAAACAGAGATATAGCTTCTTGTTGTGCTCTCTGCACTTCTCAACCACCATTTTCAAATTAAGGATTTGATTTCTAACCCCTGTGCCAGGCCTGTATCCAGCTTGTTCTGCAGCTATTTCGGTCTCCAATTTTTTTCCATTCTGTTTGCGATGATTCTCAAGAGGATTTTGCTACTGTGAGAAATGAGTCCGATCATTCTGTTATTGTTGCACTGCAGGGTGTCATCTTTTTTCGGGATGGGAATGAAAATGGAGTTGACCCATTCCTCTAGCCATTTGTTCTCCTTCCATATTTTGAAGCACAGTTTGTGGAAGAAGCTAACAGTGTTTATTGGCTTAATGGCGTCTCTAAGTTCCTCAGCTATTGATGGTGGTTCCTCTTCCAGATTTGTCCAATCAATTTGGGTGGAATTGATGGTGTCATTTTTCTTGTACAGTTTGGAGCAGTATTCTTTCCATCGGTTACACACCTCATTCCCATCACATAGGACTGCCCCGTCTACTGCTTTGATGGTGTCAGCAGACGCTTTGAACTTTCCGGTTAGGCTTTTAATACCTTGGTAGAGATCTTTTGTGGAGTTTGTTAGTGCATTTTCTTCCACTTTCCTGCATGTCTCAATTTGACTTTGCTTGTCTCGTCTCATCGGCCTCTGGACATTGGCATTTTTGTGCCTGTATTTTATTTCGTCGACTTGGTTTTTGATTCCCCTGGCTTTTCAGTTTTCTCCTTTCCTCTACTGCCAATAAGGTCTCCTCTGAGATCCATTGACTATTTTTCTTCTTTTTCTTAGGATTTTTTTCTTTGGCAGTGGCGATAAGGATTTCCTTTCCTTTATTCGATAGTTCTTCCGCGCTTTTGCCTTCCTCGCATTGGAGCAGAGTCTCGAATTTGTTCTCAACCGTTATTCTGTAATTAGGGCACATTGCCTCGAAATCTAGTCTGGGGGGGGCAATGGACGTTCCATCTTTTTGAGTCGAAATCTGATTCCGTCGTAAGGAGTTGGTGATCGCTGTTGGAATCTGCCCCTGCCCTTGTTCTGGCATTTTTAATGTTGCTTTTCCATTTTTGGCTGAATGCGATGAAATCAATCTGATTCCGGGTTTTTCTATCTGGTGAGATCCAAGTGTAGAGGTGGCGGGGGTGTTTTTGGAACAAAGTGTTTGCTATTGTTAGATTGTGTGAGCTACAGAACTCAAGTAGGTCTTCACCTCTGACGTTTTGCTCGCCTGGCCCGTATTTACCGCAAGCCGCATTGGTCAAACCTTGCCCTACTTTCGCATTGAGATCTCCCATCACCACCTTAATGTCTCTGTTTGGGATAGAGTCCATGGTTTCCTGTAGCGAGCTGTAGAAACTTTCCACTTCTTCGTCACTAGCTAAACGTGTAGGTGCGTAGCACTGAATGAGGGTGATGTTGTGTGGTTTAGCTTGGAACCTCACCTTCATAATACTGTCAGAGATTGGGTTGTATCCGATCAGGGCGCCACTCGTTTCTTTCGTTAAGATGACCGCTACACCTTAGCTGTAGCCTTCTTCAGAGCCAGAGAAAAGGACCGTGTGGTGTAGGTCTTGAAACTGCCTTGTCCGTTCCAGTTTGTTTCAGCAATTCCTAGAATTTGCAGGTCATATCTGTCCATTTCGCTACAGACCGTGTTCAGCTTTCCTCTTTCTTTCATCTTTCTTACATTCCACGTTCCGAGTTTTTAGTGTTTCTCTTAGACGGGTACTCCTTCTTCCTCCTCCTCTTTCTCTTCCAGTCGCATACCTTTCGTTGTCAGCCTGGTCGCCCGCTGAGCAACGTGCTCCTTATTGTTCCACGCGACGAGCGATGTGGTATGGATAGCTTTGGTTGTACATCATTCATGTGCAAAGGGTGTTCTGGGTATGTGACGGCAATGCCATCATAGAAGAGGTAGGGGCCCCAAATTCCTTTCCTCAGCCGCAGTGCTCGCTTACTGAGCGTTTGACCTCTGCCATTGGTTTGATTGTACCATACATCTGCCAGACGTTCGAGCTGCTCAGGCCGATGTTATCAGTTGCACTGACATACGCCCTGCTCAGCAATCTACTTTCCTGCTTCCAACAGCTTCACCGTTTCCCTGGCACGGGGAGCTAATGGGGAGCTACTCCTTGCTCACAGGAGACCCCAGGGTGTAGTTTAACGTCATACCCAGGGCTCGTTACCGCAGTACCATGTTGAAAATGGTTTGTTGCGCTTGGCCGTTGTCCGGGTATATCATCCACCCAACCGGGTTCCACTCAAGCTGTTGGCCTTCTGCAGGTTCTTCCGCCTTGAACCAGTATCCATCGCTCTGCTGCCAGTGACTTCGCCGTAACCCTGGCAAGGAAGGCTAATCAGGTACTACACCTTGCCCAGGGGTGACCTGAAAACCATGCATTGTGGGGTAGGGCCGTTTACTTCCCTAAGGTCTCCTGGCCCGCATACCCAAAAAATGGTAGAGTAGTCTTACGAAAATAGTGTTTTTGCAAACCATACATACTATACGAAATTATCTAATGTCTTTATATTATGACAGAATAAATTAGTTGTGGTGTACTTTTCACTAATAATCAGGAAAACAAGTTTGCTAAAGCATTTGTTAATAAGACTCCTATTACTTTGAGGTTATCAAAAAGTCAACTGTCAGATAATGACGAACCTTACCTAAAAAAAAGATAAATTGAACAAGTACTGAAAGGTAAATCAACAGGTAAAGGTTTCATTTAGTGAAAAAAGAAGGGTCATTGTTCTCTAGCTTGATGTCACTTGGCACTAAATTACTGCAAATGGTAACTGAACTGGCTACTAAAGAATCTCCTGTTATTGCAATATCTTTGAAAGCCACAATTTGTTAATACTGCATTGTCAACATTGATTTGAATCAATGGATTTAATACCTTTGGATTATTAAGTTTAATGGAGTGTTTTCAAGGGGTCAGATTTTTAATCTAACTAAACTAGGCTTTTGAATTATCAACCTTGATCATTCATCTTCTTTTGGTACTCATTGGGTTTCTGTGCTGGTTAGACCTGAAATAATTCAATATTTCGAAAGTTACGGTCTTAATTGTCCCCAGGCAGTAGTTAAATAGTTCTATAAGTTTGTCATTAACTCTGTTTACAATAGTAGCCAGTATCAGACTTCGACTAGCATATTCTGTGAATATTAATGCTTGAGTTGAATCCATCAAATGAGCATAGGTAAGAGCTGTTATGATTTAATTAAAGTATTTGATATTAAAGACACCAAATTCAATGCAACATTCATCAAAAACTATTTTTAAAATATGTTGGGTATTTTTAAAGAAAATCATCTATTTGAAGTTTTAAAAATATGAAATTATTCTTTTACAACATAACAGACGGATTATAAAAGGACATCGTGTTGTTGACGTCACGGATCCTATTATTGGTAAGGCTGCTGTTAATTTAGATTACCTTAACAAAAATTTCTCGATAAATCAATGAGAAAATCCATCTATTGGCTTATCAATATGAAGATTAACAAAATTTTAACTCTACGATCTCCTCCCGAAGAATCCTAAATTTTGTTTGAATTATTTTGAAGATACATTTCATATTACAAAAGAACTTCATCCTAAAATAATGATCAAATACTAAAAAGTCCAATGATTTATCAGTTATTATTATATCATTTATTAGGTAAAATTATAACAATTGAATCTATCCTGATTAATTACGATGGAGAACTCGGTTTGATAGGCCCTAGCAATGGTTGTTGTACACATATATTAAATAGACCTTTTGGAAGCATACGGTGTTGTCATTCGCACAGTGCATTTCACAATGCTTGGGGAAGATTTTTTTGCAAGTATCGAAAAGGCAGGGGTTATTGCTATGTTACACCAAAAAATATACACCAAAATGTTAAAAAATCACCATTATTAGGCCATATTGCTGGTCTTGTGTAAATCGTGTGTCTCGGTTTATAGCTAAAATCAATATATATAAACATAATATTGATATGCACCCTAACAATAGGACAAAAATCCTGAAAATATTTAACGAGATAGATAAGATATTCCCACAAATATCACAAAATAGGAAAGGAATGATAAATTTGGAATATATCCTGATGAAGCTGTTTATGATGCTTAATTTACCGTATGACAAAACCCCTATATCTAAATTTAAAACTGCTATTTCTAAAAATGAAGATTATTGGAGTAAAATATTGAATTTGATTGGTGGTAAAAGTGAATTAATTTTTAGAAGATAAATAACAAACTTTAACACAAACGTTTATCACAAAAAGTACTTAAAACTGGATACTATCCAGATAAAATTCGATGGCCCCACCCAGCAAAAGATGGTGACAGGACTAATCAAAATATTGCCTGTATGAAGCGGAATGAAGCGACTTCGTCAGAATGTTTATCTTTAATCCAGTGACAGTGAAGCCAATATAGACCTTCGTGATGAATGCGAACTTGAAGGAAGGCCTGCTTCAAATATCCATTAAGGGTGATGCGTTTCATCCCGTTACTAACCATCACGTCCCATAGAAGGTTTTTTAGTGGCGATCCTGTCTATAATAATCCATTAAGAAATGGATTCTCTCCATTCGGCTTGCAGGATGCCTCGTAGACAATACTCACCTTGGTTGTCTCCGCAGATTCCCTGATTGCTGGTTTGTGTGGAGTGTTGAGCTTTCTCCCTGTTACGATGGCAGGTGCTTCTTTGATTAATGCCTTGACCTAGCTGCTCCTGTATTGTCACGTCGCATTCTTCAAACGTAAATGTGGATCTCTTTATAACTTCTTCATCACGTTCAATTAGATAACAATAGACTGCCAGCCGCACAGTCTCGTGAGGCTGGCAGTCTATTGTTATCTAAATGGACATGTCCTGCATTCGAAATATTGTCATGTCTCGTACCAGCCATCTTTGCTCTAAGTTGGTTGTTCTTTAACGTCCTGGTAGACTGTCTGTCGATCCCCATCGGTCTGGCCCTCTAATACCAAAACGTTGAGTCTGTACAGGCGATCAAAATCCATTACAGATTATTACATGAGAAGAATTGGGCTGCCAAGATCAATTTCCTGTGATATGTAAATCCGTCGGAATTTGGTCAACTCTGCAACTGATTCCTCAGGTTGTCCGATTTTTGGTGGCAGTTGCATTTTATATTTCAATTTTTATATAGTCCGAGAAGCCTGTAAATTGGTAGTTCGAGTTTCGTATCGTTATCAATAATTGTAGTTTCCTGTAGATAAGGAAAAGGAGCATGCCAGCGTAGTTCAAGTTATTCGATTTCATTGACGTCACCTGCTCCACTTTAGTGACTTCCACAGGCAGACTGAATTTTTCGTCAGTTGAAGCAACCTTTTCCTAAAAACACGTCAGCCTACTGTGAACTGGAGTGTAGTAGCATCTCGATTTTAGAATCGGGCGCATCCAGCCCTGTTTACTAAGGTAGATGACGCGTAGCAGCTTTCTGATAGCGTATCCACTATAGCATAACACTTGATGCCATTAATTATTGCAATCACTACAGGATAGATGGCAGAGATGTCGTTTCCAGTACAAATTGGAGAATTTCTTGGATGCGAAATATTGCTTCCACACTTGTTTCCAAGTGGTTTCCCTACACCGCAAATCAAAGAATGGTGACAGCTCCTGCACCAAAAACAGCCTCTACTTCTGCGAAATGCTGCTCGATGACCTCCACGAGGCAGCTGAAACACATTTTCTTGGTGCTCAGTATTCTTTTTTTTTCTCTCGTCAATGAACTTCATACTGTTGCAGTCCATGCTCTGATCTCCTTCTTGATGAAAATACATGCAGGTCGTTGGTTCCTTGAGGTGATGCATGGTCCTGAAGGATCAGTCATTTTCCCGTTTGTCTTGCTTCTTGACTTTCGACCTGCTCCTGATTGTACTATCTCCAAATAGACTCTGCTCAAACAAACTATGGAAGTTCCGAATCCTTTCAACTCGAACCCAGACGCATCAAATCCAGTCTAATACAACGACGCTTTTCCAACGTTAATTGGACATGCCCAATGATTTCTTTGGATTTCGCCACGGTCTCCAACGACAACACGTGTGTTAGTAGACTGTGATAGAATTCGTTGACTCGTTCAGCACTTCAGCTTCTGATGGTCGGTAGGTTCATTATCCCTTACACATGAGCCTTTGCTACCTCGCTTGGCTGGCCGTATTTTGTCAGCAGGATTTGTTTTGGCTACTCGTATCTTTCCGCTTTGAATTGTAGGCGGTCAATTAGGCCCTGGATGCTCTGTACGATCATCTCTTTAGGCAGGAAAATTTGGCAACTTGAGTAATTGCCTTCGACTTGTTGAGTTCTTCGTGAGATTGCCTTCAGAACTGCAACCTTTTCAAGTGCGTTTCAGTAAACTTCTTTATCGTCAGCTTGCACAGCTTTGCGGTAACATTCTTTGTTCCACCTTCGACACATGACAATTCAGAAGAAGCGGAAATCTTGGTCTTGTCTCCAATCGAAATCTCTCCTTGAATTCGCCTTCCATCACCCTCTTTTCTAGTTCTGTGGCGTTTATTTAGGCTATTTGTCGGCCCTATTACAGTGTTAATTGTTGGTTTTCAATCAGCTGTATCTTTCTCAACAGTTATCTTCTCGGTCAGTAGGTTCATTTTTGGGAGGCAAAACATCCCCAATAGCACCTCCAGAGTCGTAATTTGACGGCAAATTTCCTTCGATTTTTGTCGCCCAATAATGGCAGCTGTACTCTTGTCGGAATGTTGCAGAGCCTTTTCACCAAATTCCAGTTTATTCACATCTCAGTCGGCCATGTTGAATAGATAATTTTTTGTTCTCCCTGGTCAGGTCACACTAATTCCCAGGTGGTAGCAAATCCCTTTTGCCCCAATTCCTTTACGTCATTCGTAGCAACGCCTAGTGTTACTCGTAGCAACAGTATCTCTGGAATGTTTGACGTGGTGGTCTATTCGTTATTCGACATCGACTGCAATTCTTTGTGCAAATGCAGCTCTTTCTTCTGAACAATTGCCGACAATAATCGATTTGTGAACAGTAGATTAGTTTCTATTGGAAACTAGGAGCTCATAGTCAAAAGTTTTTGTTGCATACGAAAACAAAATGAAAGTTATCAAAACAGAAGTAGCAGTAGAGAAAGGAGTTGCAAGTAAATATCACTGAACAGATTCCTTTACCTTCACAACTGACTGAGAGATGGCTTGCTGTTAATGATGGGATGAACATGTTGGCAAACAACTCTGTATCAAGACCTCTTCATGTTTCTTTAATTTAACCCATCAGAGATAAAAGGCCAGGACCTACATTATTATTGAATTACAAAAGCTTATACTAATGCAAATAGATGGTTTTACCCGCACTGTTACAACCCAATATCTTAAAAAAGCATTTATTGTTTGTAGAAATCAATATGCAAGCCATCGCAAAATAATTTTGGATATATTTGATTAACTTTGAACTTTTTTAAAGAAAAAGATTGGAAAAATACAATTGGCTGTCGATAATCTTTTTGTTTTTTTCTCTAAAGCAATTAACTTCATCTTCTTGTTCAAATTATCAACTTCATTTTTCACTTCTTCCTTCTTTAAGTTAACAATTTCACTAACGATGTACGCCAAAACATTATTACACGCGGTTAACGCAGGTTTTTGAACTGAAGCAATTGTTTTTTGTTGTTGTTCTTTGGAAAAAAGTTAGTGACGACGAAGTTAAGAGTATTGAACAAACGAAGCATCCTAGCAGAAACTTCGATGAAACACGCAAGAAATTAATTAAGATAATATTACAGACTGGATCTCGTAATAACTTTTATCAAATAATAATGAAGTACTTAAATATGTTCAAGCTAAAACGTCCACAATAAAAAGTAAAATTGATGTAGGATATCATTTATTTCTCTGAGTCGTCATCACAAATAACCCCACTTGTTTTCTTCTGTTCTCCACATATGAAGTTCAAGGTCAAGCAAGATACAATCATTAAGATTGTCACTTTTTAACTCTACAAATGCATGGAATATGATGTTTGCATATGTTGAATACAGGGAAATGACAGGCCGAAAAAGAGCTAGAAGGATGGCGGGATGCATTTGAGAAACGTGGACTGAAAGTGAGCCGATCAAAGACGGAGTACCTCTGCATGAACAAGAAAAGAGACTTACCACCAATCAAAATCGGTCATGATGACCTTTCAGAGGTAGAAAATTTTAAGTACCTCGAGTCCAACATTGATCAAAGTGGTGATTGTACAAAAGAAGTGAAGAAAAGTATCCAGGCAGGGTGGAGCAACTGGCGGAGTACGAGAATACCGGTCAAAGTCAAAGGAAAGTTATACAAAACAGTGGTAAGGCCTGCCATGTTGTAAGGACTGGAGACAGCTCCTCTAACCAAGAGTCTTGAAAAAAAGATGCAAACAGCAGAAATGCGTATGCTGAGGTGGTCGCTTGGAGCCACAATAAAGGACATGATCAGAAATTAAAGGATCAGAGGTACCATCGGGGTATGTGACACCGCAGGTGACACATACGCCGATGGTACCTCAAGGGGAGAGAGAACTGAGGCGGTATGGGCATGTGCAAAGGAGGGAAGAGGATCACATTGCTAAATGGGTGTTGGCCATGGAGTTACCTGGCAGGAGAAAGCAGGAAAGGCCAAGGAGAAGATGGAGGGACTGTGTGGTAGATGACATGAGGGAACTTGGGTTGACCGAGCAAGTTACACATGCCCGACGTAAGTGGAAGAGGTGGCGACCCCTGAAAATGGAGAGGCCGAAAGAAGAAAAAGAAATGCCTTAGTTAGGAAAAAACGTTTTTATAACCAAATATCAACATCAGTTTATCGGTATGGCTTTCGTCAGGTGTACTGTCAATTGACACTGTATAGTATTGCGATTCCCGTATCATCATCAAATACGCCTTCCGTCGTTTGTCGACATTGCGCTAAAATCCATATATTTAAGAGTTTGTAAGATCAGTTTTTCGTTATCTTCCTCCATCTTATTCTGTCTCTAGCTTGTTGTTCTATTTTTGTATCTCCAATTTTTGGCACGCCTTTCTCTGCTAATTGTGCATTAGTCATTGAGATCCAGGTGGTTTCTGGTCTGCCTCTTGGCTTCTTTAAAGTTTTCAGAGCCTCTGCAAGGGCCTGTTTTGCCGGGGTTGTTTCTGGCAGGCGTAACATGTGCCCTAGCCATCTGAGTCTTCTTTCTCTTATCTTTTCGGTCCATTTCTTTACTTTCGATCTTTCATATAGCTCTTCATTTCTTATTTTATTTGGCCATTTTATATTTAGCATTTTTCTTATGAGACTTCTTTGGAAAGCATCAATCTTTTTCTCACAGTTCTTGGTCAGGGTCCACAGTTCGCTATTATATAGATATATGCTTTCCACATAAGTGTTGAAGTGTCTGATTCTTGTTCTGAATGATAATTTCTTACTTGTAAGCAGGTATTGATATTGTCTATATGTTGCTGTGGCTAGCATTTTTCTTCTTTTCATATCTTCCCTGGTGTCGAGCATGCTTCCTAAGTATTTGCATTTTTTCCATTCTTGTCCTCCTTTGCTTTTAATTTTAAATTCTTCCGTTTTTGTCTCATTTACACACAATTTTCTCTTTTTTAATTTTATTGGCACTGTCTTTTTGATGTTATTATTAACTGAAGTATTTTCTGATATATATCTTATATCGTCTGCATACTGTTGAGCTATCGTTTTTTCCGTTGGTTGACTGTAATTATGGTCATGTAGGCTGTTTTCTTTTTTGCTGTAGTTATGTTCTTCTAGGTGGTATGGTGTTTCGCTATCTTCCTGTTCCAAAGCCTTGGCTAGATATAATGTGAAGAGTATGGGGCTTAGACAGTCCCCTTGTGGGACCCCCACATTTGTTGTGAATGCGTTTCCTGTCGTTTTTCCATACTGAACTCGTAGTTTTACGTCCTTTAGCATTATCGATATTATGTGTAGTTCATCTTCATCTAGTACTTTCTGCCGTTCTTTGAATAACATTCCTCGGTCGACTGTGTCGATTCCCGTTCGATTCCCGTTCGATTCCCGTATACGAAATATAATTTCATCGAAAACATACTTTTCGTTCTCCTGAACAAGGTTCTCTCTATAGGCACTGGCACATAATACTTTTTTACAGATAAAGATCAAAATGGAGTTTTTCTAATAAAGGAGAGAAAATTGTTCAAGAAAATGCTTACCCCATAGGTTTATCTTTCATATGTTACAGCATTTAGAGTTTGCGAATTTTACAATAAGGATTTAGATAAGAAGTTGCTGCCTTGCACCCTCAGGTCCCGACAGAGGAAAAATTGAAAATACTCGAATTATGCTGAAAATAGATGAAAGGGGGGATTCTGGGCTGCCGAATTTGAATATGAAGGCATTTCAAAAAATTATACATTATAAAAGGGGGGAATGGGCGAAAAAAATTTCGAAAGCTGGAATTAGAATAAATTTACAAGCAAAGTATAATTTGGCACCAACGAACTTAAAAAATATTGTTATTCTACAAATTCTATTTGTGAATGTGTGTAAGCAGGGTATTGATAAACATTTTAGGTACAATTTGGCATCAAAGCATTCAAAAAACGGGACATTTTTATTAATTCTAATGTTTACGACAAGGATTTTTCAATGTTTTCCTCTGTGCAATGGCATATCAATAGGGATTTAACAACAAGGCTTTATCAATTATAATTTATCAGCTAACAATAAATTTGAAATACTTGATTCAGAATTTCTGGGAACCATTAAACAGTAAAATTAAGTTATCATATGTGAACTACTATGGGCTTTCAATAAAGAGTGTTAACCCGCGGAATGACCTAAATCTTTGAAGGGCAAGAAGTACAGTTTTTGCTGAATTGTTTTAAAAACTTGTCTGTGCCCAAATAATACTAGGGATGGCTGAAATTGATAGCTTAAACATTGAAAATCATAAGGATAAAGAATTATGGTAGAAGTTGATGTATCTAAGGTGTTTTATAAAAGTTTGAAAATTTGTTCAGAGTTTAAACTTACCGCAATTCTCTCTAATGTGATGGAAATAAAAAATCTCTTCAAGAGAGTTATCATCTATCCATGTGGGGCCAAAAAGAACATATCCCAGGCTATCTTACACCAATGCAAGGCGGTTAAAAGGGGGCGCAAAGAAGAGGGGCATGTAGGAGATGTAGGTCGCAGCTGCTCCTTTGTGAAACAGTCCAACCGTAAGTTTGGCTTTGTGCCCGTGCCTACTCTATATAATTAAAAATGGTAAACAGATGGTGTGACCACTACTACGATTAGCATGTTTTTGTGTGTGTTTTTTTCAAGAAATCGTCGTAGTTTGCCATCATCTCTAAGACTCCTTTAAAGTTGCCATAGTGGGGTAAACACATATTTGCATTATTTCCTCCAATGACCAATGCTTGCTCACATAAAAATTTCGAACATCAATAACTCTTGTAAGCAAAGACTTCTAGTAGGTCTCGGTTTGTCTGGCCTGCATCACAACCTCACAGTCTACCTTGTCACATTATTTCTTTGCAGGTGCAGACCTCAACACAGTTTAAATATGCTTTCGAAAGTCACTCCGTGTTTTTCCAGCCTGTTAGAATGTTACCAGTCAGAAGAGTGTTTCCTTGCACAACTACGAATATTGCAAAATACCTTTCCACAGTCAGTTGACAAACAAGACAGAAACCATTACCAAGTCATTTGGTCCATTTTGTGCCCAATATTAGACCTCGTGCTGAGTTATATTCTTGGACCCTGAGGCCGATATCATTGTTGATGAGGATGTTTTGAGATTTGTTACAAATACGTGGCATAGTTTCAGTGGGTTTGGTATAAGCTGCACTGGCTTTCCATCACCATGTTTACCTGCATTCTTTCTTGTTTTTTCTCCCTGGGGCTCACTCGCCAGTGCTAATTGGGGTACAGGAGTGTCAGTAGACCTTGTAATCAAGTCAGTTCTCTGTCTTTATTTGATATTTCGTAGTCATTTCTTTCTGGTCCAAATTTTGCAGACTTGCGTTTAACACTTCCGGATGCCAAAAGTCGAGCTCCCTTATCACGGTTATCCATCTAATAATATGAATAAACGTACCTGTATCAATAGTAATATCTAAAGTATGAAAGTATGAATAAAAACATGTAAATTGAAAACCTCTTTGTTGTCATAAATTGTTTTTGTTAAGAAAAAAGTTTTGGCGCAGGTAATAAACTAAGTAATAAACTAACTGCCAAGTTGTGTCAAACAGCAAAGCAACTGCTGCAGCATTGAAATGAGTTCTTATTGCTTCCTTCATATCTCGATATTGATTAACTGGCAGTATTCACTTTGATTCAGTTAATCAGATTGTGTCTTTTTTTTCTTCGCTTTGCTGCGTGACCTACATTTACATCTGTCTCTAGCGTCATTTAGCGTAATAGAATGAGCATTCCATTCCATGTAAATAAAAGCTAATTTGTCCATGCGCCATCACACACGACACTACACAGATTTGAGTATGTTTCACCAACTTGTTTTATCAAGTAGCCATATAACTTTTAAAATTTTAAGATCCCAATTTGTGGGGAATTTGATGTCTCGTTTACGGATCTCAACAAGTAACACCAATCAGCCTTCAGCAAAGGATTCTAGAATTGCTACATCCAGACCATATTGGGATGCAAATAATGAAACTGTTGTGAGATTCTCCGTGAGCTGCCATCTTGATGTGGCGTTGCCGCCATCTTGATGGTATATGCGTAGGCGCGTGTCGTTGTGGCGGGAATCAAACAGACGTCTACACGCCCTGGTGTTGGGAAGACGTGCTTTCCAGTGAAGTTGAAGGAAGTATTTCGTTCAACTTGATTATTTGTACAACTGTGTATGATAACTAGTGGTTTACTGTGAACGAACAGGGTTCTTTCGGTTAGCTTAGTAGTACTTCTGTGTGCGTTTAACTAGTGTACTACTGCGTACGTTAACTAGTTGTTTTACTGTGAACGAACAGGGTTCGTTCAGTTAGTTCAGTTAGGTTTGATCATCGCTACGCGGGATCAGTACCTACCTACAAGATCTTACAGGCACTCACAGGCACCCACAGGGACTCACATGCATTCTTACAGGGAATCATCAAGGATAGAACCACCCCTACGTGTCGCCTTTGTGGCAAATATGAAGAAACCATTGAGCATACAACATCTGGATGCTCTTTTCTTCCAATGAAAGAGTGCATCCATAAACATAACAAGGTAGCGAAGTATTTACATTATAAGATCCTAAGACATTGCAAAATCCAAGTAGATGAAACCTAGTATGGGCATGAACTGAAGTCAGTTACGAGAGCTAAAGAATTAACGATCCTCTGGGATATGCTTGTTTCAACTGATGGGGAAACCGACCAGACAAAATGATTAAAGGCTACCGAGTGAAAACATGTTGTCAAGTAGAAGTTACGAAGTAGAAAAATTGTCGAAATATAAAGAGCTTGAAATAGAATTTAATAGGATGTGGAATATGAAAACCAGTTATACCAATAATACTCAGAAATTTAGGCATGCTTTGAAAGACCTGCGAAAAGTGGATTAAGCAGCTGCCTGGTTTATCAAATATTGAATTGATACAGAAGATCACTCTGTTGGGAACAGTACATTTACTGAGAAAGGTGCCATCAATAAAAAACAGTTTAGCTCTTGTTACCCGAAGTATCAACACACTAAGGGTATGAATTACACTCGATAGTTATTGACGACACAGCAAGCAAAGACAAAGATATTTAGATAATAATAATAATTTTTATTATTATCATTATTATTATTATAAGTATTATTTTAATTATAATGAAAATAAGTAAAATAATAATTATAATTATAATAAGTATAATAATAATTATAATAACAAAAATAATAATATGGTGAAGGGCTAAGCCATTCGGTTTAAAGTGAAGAATTAAACGTGCTGTACCTTCCTAGCTGTTTTCTGTCTTCTTGCTCCATTCTTTTAATGGCAAGGCTCCTAAGAGCACTGCTAACTATAATGTTTTACTAAAAGATTAGATTTTGCTATCAGGACTTATGACTAACTATCAGACATATATGAGACAGAGATAGAGAAGATTAAAAGAGAAATAAAGAGATAAACTCTAACGAAGGAAACGAAGAAGTGAAGGCAAATGTAAATGAAGGTAGTATCAAGATGCAAGCCAGGGGGTAAGACGGTAATATCAGTTTGGAAAACGAGGAAAGCGAACAGAGAAAGAAGCAGGAAGATGGCTTGCTGCAACTTGACAGAATAATTGATGTAATGAGAAAAGATAAGTGTACAAACATTCAAATCGAGATACTGCAAATGGTGATATGTGAACTGAATAAAGTTAAAGTCTAGCAACCACCAAACTTGAAGAATTCTGACCGAGGAAAGTTAAAATAGAAAACCGCTGAAGTAAACAAAATTCTAATGTCCTAATCAATTCACTCTGCGAGATGAACGGTCTAATGAAAGTTGTAGGGAGAGTTGTTGCAAAGTTATTTGGACTAAAAAAGGAGAAATAGGAACTGTGGTCGATAAAACGTATTACGGGTCAAATCAAAGCTCTCAGAAATGATCTAAATAAATTGCATATATTGAAGGAAGGGAGAAAAACTGAAGAATGAAGGTTTGGTCAATGGTCTTGAGCAGCAATATAAAATCTAATGGAAAGAAGTTGAAAAATGTTATAGAGAAGCTTAAAAATAATTAGAGCAAAGGCAGCAAATGTAAAGAGACATGAGAGCAGAAGAGAACAGTTTACACAACACAGGATGTTCCAAAACAACCAAAGAAGGTTTTTGAATAACTAAAGGGGCAAGGAAAACAGGATGATATAATACATAAAGAGAGCAAGTAATTTTAGAGGAAAACCTGAAGAAAAGCAGTGTTTTACAAAGAGAGTGCAGAGTAGCTAAAGGGATAGAAAAGAAACTTAGACACAGGTCAACAATAGAATATAATGATAACAATAGAACTGTGAACAAGACAGGTTAACAAACTACCAAACTGAAAGGTCCTAGGACCGAATGGGCTGCAAGTATTCTGGTTGAAAAACATCAAATCCATCAGACCAACTCTTGTTACAATGCCATATTGAATGCCAAGTTATTGATTGATCGAATGGTGTTGAAGAATTGTGAGAGGAGAAAAGTGGGCCATAGCACGGACTGGATTGATTACAAGAAGACCTATGACATGGTCCCACGTTCATGTGAATGGGATATTCGGCATGGCTACAAATATGCTAAGATTTTTCAGTAAAAGTATGGACACATAGCAGACAGATTTGGCATCAGATGGAGAACAAACTTAGGAAATATGAAGATGGCAAGAGGAATCTTTCAGGGAGATAGCTTGTCACCTTTGCTTTTTGTGTTGATATTGATTCATTAGCCATTTTATTAAGAGATGTTTAAGTAAAGTATGATTTAGGAAAACAACAAGGGATCAATAAATCATTTATTGTTCATGGACGATTTGGAACTTATTGGCAACACCGAAAGACAATTTGAAACACTGATAAACTCTGTCAGTGTAATTAATTATCTGTGACATCAGTGTGGAATTTGGAATAAAAACATGTGGCATGCTGGTGATAAAGAAAGGCAGATATGCAGAGTGGTTGTATCAAGCTTCAAAATGAAAAGGAAATCCAGATGATCGATTTAGAGAAAGGTTAGAAATACTTGTGGATGTTATAGGCCTTTGTAATCAAAGATAAAGATATGAAAGAAAAATGTGAGAAAGAGTACGTAAGACGGGTGAGAAAGATATTAAAGTCAAAGCTAAAAGAACTGAACAGTAATTCAGCCATAAACTCTAAGGCAGCCTCCGTTGTGATGTATTGGGCTGGTATTATAAAATGGATATGATTGCCAGAGAGTGATAAGGCAGACATAGCGTTCCACAATAAAACATTTTGTGGGATGAGCCTCTGGCTGAATTCCGTACTCAACAAATCCGGGCATTTACCAAAAATGTTAGTGTTTCAACGCCGGTTAGTCACATTTGGTACAGTTTCAATGAACACAATTTTGTCAAGACAAAGCCAAAGCATGATGGTTGTCTTTGGCCTTTGGCACAAATTGTCATTGTTTGAGGACTTCATTAAATTAAAAATCCCTTGATCAGCTTCTATAAGTTTTTATGTGTCATGTCCTCAGGGCTTGGCTCAATATCATTCGCTTAATTTCTCAATGTTTTGGACGATGAAAGTGACTGTAAGTTGAATCTTATTTTACAAGCAGTAAACGTCCAAAATGTATCGATCAAAAAATAAATTATAAGATTTTGAAACCCCCAAAATCTCCAGACATCACATTAGCACTATTCAATTATTCTGACGCAAGACCACCTGAAGATATGTTGAATTACTGCAGGAACTCTTTGACAAAACAAAAATAGATTTGGTACACGCATTATGAACTCCCGTAATGTTGAGACAATGCTCTCCTGCCATCCCTTAATCACTTTAAAATGGCAAACGAATCCTTGAACCTCTATTCTATTTTTATCAATAGTGGCATTTGCCATGTTTAACAGTTCCGTTTTAAGTACGCTTTTGTTCTTCACCAAAAATGCTTAGGTCCCAAAAACTTTATTTTGTATTCCATTCGAAGTGTATGTGGTGTATTTATAAAAAAATATGAAAACATTTATGGAAATATGAGTTGCAAAAATGCTTTGAAAACTAAACCATCTGCTAAGTCCAGTCCATGCACGCCTTTTCTCCATAATATTTGGGACAAACAATTGGCAGGGATAACAGAAGCAAGCGTCCAGTTGTTTACTTTTTGCCATGGACGAACCATCATCGAGTGGAACAAGAATTTCACCAGCAGTCTTGAAGCAAATGACATTTTTTTCAGTTGAAACTTTAAAAAAGACTGAGAAGTTCACAAAACAAAGTCATTAAGATGCTGTGAAACGTATTTTGGGAAGAAATGTGTTTATTTGATTTCTTTTCCGTTTTTGATCCACTTTTCAAAAAATACAAGTAGTGTATATAAATGCAATAAGAACCAATAGAACAGATACCATGAAAAAATACATCTGTAACGATATCACTTGATTAGAAATCAAATTCAATTAGCAGGAGGGCACTGAAACTATGGAGCATTACTTTCCATTTGACTAATGTCTTTTAACGAACTGCAATATTATCTCTCTCTCTCTTTATGTGTCAGGTCTGTTACAGACATCGACGATCATAGCACGCCAAACCTCTCTGTTACCAGTACTTCTTGTAAAATTGACATTGTCCATGCTGTTGGTTGTGACAGATGTATTGAGAATGCCTATGAAAGTACTTCTTTGTCGGCCTTTTGCTCTCTTTCCTTCCACTTTCCCACATAATATTTCTTTTTCAATGCCATTCAGCCTACATGTATGACCCAAAAACTTCATTTGTCTCTTCCTGATAGTCTTCAATAAAGACCTTTGGACCTGCCATCGCCATAACGTCTATGTTTGTAATTCTCGCCGTCCATGGACCATTTGGGAACAATGGATCCCGCACCTTTCCATGTCATCTCTGAGAGTCCCATTATGTTTAAGTTCATCCTTTTCATTTCCAGTTTGGCGTTTTCCAATTTTCTTCTGATGTTCCATGTGCCTATTCTTATAGTTTTCTTGTTGTTGCTGACAGTAACTTGTTGACGATCTGGAGTCACCTGTCGCACGTGAGCTACCCTACCGAGCGAGGCTATTCTAGAACTTCTAGAATCTCCATTAATGCTGTTATCTGTTATACAATTGGTTTGTTGTACCATGAATTTCTTTGCAAAAATAATACCTATAGTAGTTTGCAATTGCTTTCTGCGGGGGCAGTGCTCTTACAGAGCGGGTTGCCCTAGCCATTGTGCTAAAAGATAGCACAGTCTGCCTAGCGCGAAAAACTGACCAAATCACCGAGTTGCTCAGCTGCTCAGTATTCCATCCATCACCTGCCTGTCGTGACTTCACCGTATCCCTGGCGGGGGGGGGCATTGTGGGTACTAGATCTTGCCCAAGGATCGCCCACAGACTAACGGAGGGAAGGAGGCGTCTTAGTTCTCCTATTGGTGCATGAATGCACCCCGCTACCCTCGCAATATTATAGAAGAAGTAAATATGGGGCACTATACGGCACATTCCAGAAAAATCAAAATCATAAATGAAAGTCACTTACAATATCTAAGCAGCTTTTGATTTTAATTTAGCCCAATATGTTTTGTGGTAAGCTTTTATTTTATTCTTATACGTTCGTCATATTTATGTTTGTATTGTCTTTCTTTTTCTCTGTATTCGGGAATTTCACGGCGTTTTTCAAGACGCTCTTGTTCTTTTCGTTGAACCTCTGGATGAACTATTACGCTGGGGTTAACATCATTTTCTCTTAACATCTA
>RDPX01000135.1:2049742-2062103 GCA_003991215.1 Morbakka virulenta | reverse complement strand
GCCTCCTAATTGGGTCGTGCCTCCTAATTGGGTCGTGCCTCCTAATTGGGTCGTGCTTCTCAATGGGGTCGTGCTTCTTAATGGGGTTGTGGGATACTAAAGGGTTTCTAATATCCATACGGCAGCGTATCTTTATCATCCTGAATGACTCTCTTATCGTAGCCTAAAGTAAAATCTTCCTGTTAACCAGTTGTTTTGTTTTTGCATCTCGTGTGATCATATGTTCCTTGACAGTGGTAACCCTATCTTTATTACCTTCGATAATATCATTCATACTTTCTTGGTTAATACATTGACTGTTTTCGTAATTGAGGGTAAAGCCTTTAACCTTGCAAACATTCTTCCCGTTTGATGTTTTATATGTATAACTTTTAGGTCCTTTCCCACACCATACTGTAATGTGATTTCCATCTAATTCATCTGTTAGGTCGCCTAGACTGTCTCCAGTTTCAATTGTAGCGTCACCAGGTCTTTCGACATATCAAGCAGAGTCAGTATCATACCTTAACACTTGATCACCTAATTTATCCAAGACACCATAGAGCATCATTCTTGCATGACTTGTCGTAAAATAAGCAATGAATATATTACTGTCTTTACTGTTATCTACAAAGTCATCTTTCATGTTATAACTCATTTGGACCATTTCCTCGTTTACGAACTGTATGTTTAGGTTGTCTACCTTATCATCAAGCAAAATCTTGTAAAAATCTTTAGGTTCCGTAACATTTTTATTTTGTTTCATGTTTTCACGCTGTCCAAACTTACCCCAAAGACTATTCAAACAGAGTTTTGCAATAGCTCTCATACCTGGATTATGTTTGATCTCATCCAACTCAATACCCAACCTTTCAAAGACGGTATCCTTAAATTCTTTTTCTGTCTTGTATGTGCAGTTTGGACCTACTTCAAGAGGTGAGCTTTCCATCTTGATCTTCATGAATTTACAATCCTTTGAACAAGTCTTTACTAGTTTGCTCAAAATTCCATACCTCATAGATTTGTTCTACCTTGTATCCCTTGTCTATAGCTGTAAACAATTCGTTAGTGCACCAAGTTCCTGTAAAACTCCTTAATTCATCACTAATCGTGCATTTTGGATTTTAATTTTGAACACGCTCTACATAATGGAAATAGTAGTTTTTCAGCGTTTCCACACTTTGTTTTGACAGGTAGCACAGGATGATATAACCCTTTTGGTGGAAATATTTTGCATTTGATTAAACCAAACCAGTCTTTGTTTAATTTTTCAGGGTTGAATATTTAGGTAGGATGACCTATTGGATACTTTTTGTAATATTGTACGATTGGGTAGAGACTAACAAAATCAACATATCGTCCCTTTTCGCCTTCTTTGAAATCATATTGCAGTTTGGTAACATTTGTGCGTCCTCCAAAGAACGCATCTCTAGGGTTTAGAGGTGTAACAACTTCACAAGGGTTGGTGGTTGACCATGTTTTAAAGTCTTTATCTTTATCTAGCTCGCATTCGTATATCTCAACAAGTTTGTATCATGCATTTTGTATCTTGTTATTTTTCTCGAGAGTTTGCTTTTGCAATGTAGCCATGTCAATATTGTTCTTCGGGCTGATCTTATCAGCCGTGTAGCATTTTGGACAACCATGCCAGAAACATCCTTGAAACTCATAGACAGTGTTTGTTTCTTTACAGTAACCATCTACTTTTAAATCACCTACCTTATAGTCTCTACCATTTAAAGCATGTTGAATTTCGATATCATGTCTTTTTGAAAGATAGTTTAATCATGAAATACTCTTTTGACTGTAAGTTTCACTGTTGGTTGTATCTTTATGAACAGCTATGAACTAGCTGGCATATAATTTGATCTGTTGATGGTCATACATACGGAAGCAATGGTCACGTACTGCAGAGGGTCAATGTTTTCCAATTCGATAAAGTTTTCTCTGAATTTCATCATACTTTCTCTAAGGATATCTTCATCAGATCGACAGTATTCTCTCAACTCCTTTTTAAAGTCAAAGACATATCCTTCATTAACTCTATATTGATACCATTTTAATAAGGCTCCTCTATAATTAGGAGACTTTGGATTTACACTCATTTGATCATACCCATAATGTTTCTTACTAGGTATAGGTCCTAAGTAGTCTTGACTACATGGTTTATTGAAGTAGTGAGAGAAGTAACCCTTTTTCAACTCTTTTAGACCAAATGTTTTAGGAGAGCTTGCAAGAGCACTAGCTGCAAAGTTTATACTGTCGATAAAGCGAATGTCATATTGTTGTACGGTCACAGACATAATTTTTGTACCAGCGAAGATGCAATATGGTTTGATTCCGTTTGCAACACGTCGTAACCCTTTGAATTATGCGCTATAAAAGTATAACTTTTTCTTTCTTCAGTGAAAACAAAGTTGCAAAAACCATCTGTGTTATCAAAGATCCATTCTTCACCATTAAAATCCCATGCATGTGCGTAATTAACAATATGTGTACCTGTGTCTTGAGTAGCCTAAAAGTCGTAGAAAATGTATTTTTCTGTGTATGTTTTACAGCTGTAACACTTTGGTTTTTCACTACAACCTGTACATCTACCACCTTTACATTGCTTATGTTTCATGTAACACTTGTGGTCTTTCATATGGCAGTATTCTTTACAGTTTGAACACATGGAGTACCCGCAAATATATTCTTTGAGATCTTTGACGGTTCTGTTACATTCTAAACACTTTTGAACTGTTGTGCACACGGTGTCTATTTTACCTTTCTTTACCCCACGATTTCTAAGATGTTCATCGAAATACTTTTGACCAAAAAAGTTCCTATTACATTCCTTACAAGTAATGATATCTTAAGGTCCTTTGAGCAATCTGACTGATACTTGAAGCAAGCAACACATTTACTTGGGCATTTATGACAATCTCTTTCTTTATAGAGTTTCTTACAATTATGGCAGTAGTAGTCTTTACAAAGGAATGCAGGCATGCTGGTAATGACATCAAAATGGTTCTTGTTCTTGTGAAGATAAATCTGCTGATCACCTTCTTCCGACGTATATATATCAACTCGTTGAACTGATCACCATCTACGATATTAATTTGGATACCTAAATGTTTTGCAAACTTTTCAACGTCTTTAAGTGTTGAACCAAAGTCGTTCACATTGACACCTGCTTCTTCATGTAATTTCAAAGCTTCTTCTTTTTATAGCTTTCTAGACTTGTTAAATCCATCTTAGAGTTGGGTTTTGGTTTACTTACCTTTATTGATGTTGGCCATTGCAGTCACGATAGCTCTAGCCAAACAAGTTGTATCATCGTTTTTAATGCTAATAACACTGGTCAACAAATATATCTGATAGGCTCAAGACATATCTAACTTGGGTAATTTTCGGGTGCTGATTTTAAAAATAGCATCCATTTTCCCCCATCACATCACGTTTTTTCTGTATAGATTTCACCAAAATAGCTATATTTATTGGAATTTGCTCATTTTTCACTAAATTGACGTTTTTTTCTAATTTGACTTAACACGACTCATCCGGATAGTTTGCATATCACAATTGAGTTTTTTGGTTTTAAAAGTTATCTTTTGGGGTATTTGATGCATGCACCTTACCTTGATTTGATTTACATACTTAACCTTATATTTTTATCATAGAAGAAGATGTCAATTGAATAAAGATGTCAAGAAAGTGCAAAAATGACAGTGACTCCTTCTGCTACACCTGTGGAAAGTTCACCTTCAAAAATAACAGAATGGCTATTGATGACTTATACGAGAGAGCCTATTACACATATTTCAAAATCAAACTTGGTGACCAGGACAAGCCATGGGCACCCCACATTGTCTGCAAGTCGTGCAAAGAAGGCCTAAGACTCTGGACCATAGGCAAGCAAACGGCGCTTAAATTTGCAATACCGATGATCTGGCGTGAACCAAACAATCATTTTGACGATTGCTACTTCTGCATGATAAACTTAGCTGGTTTTAACAAAAAGAACTGTAAAAACATATCCTACCCATCAATCCCTTCAGCCATAGCACCAACTCCTCATTCTGATGAGCACCCAGTACCTGTTTTCAAAAAGCTTCTTGATGTACCTGTTTCAGTTGGAGCTTTAGCATGTGATCCTGTACTGGAGGAATTAACAGAAAGCGATTCTGACCATGATTTAAGTGATGCTGACTATGCTAGTTATTCAGATGAACCCAACCTATACAACCAAGATGATCTAAGTGATCTAATCCGTGATTTGAATCTTTCGAAGGAATCTGCTGAGCTGCTAGCGTCGCGCCTGAAGGAAAGAAATTTCCTTCAAAAGCAGACTAAAGTAACATTCTACCGGAATAGGCACGCTGAGTTTCTTCCTTACTTCCAAGGATTTGAGGAAATTGTTATTTGCAGTAATGTGGAACCTTTGTTGTTGAAGCTTGGCATCGATTTTTATAATTCTGACTCATGGCGCCTGTTCATTGACAGCTCTAAGAGAAGCTTGAAATGTGTGCTTTTACATAATACTAATGAGTATGCATCAATTCCCATTGGCCATTCAACAAAGCTAAAGGAGGAGTATGACTCAATTAAACAGGTCCTTGGGTGCATAAAGTACAGTGAGCATAACTGGAAAATTTGTGTTGATCTAAAAATGGTCAATTTTCTTCTTGGGCAGCAATCTGGCTATACCAAGCATCCATGCTTCATATGTTTGTGGGACAGTCGGGATAAAGCAAACCATTGGGTGAAGACTGATTGGACTCCTCGAAAAACAATGAAGGTTGGTGATAAGAATATCATAAATGTACCCCTTGTGGATAGAGATAGGATAATTTTACCCCCTCTGCATATTAAACTGGGACTCATTAAGCAGTTTGTTAAAGCCTTAGATAAGGATGGGAAATGTTTTCAATACATATGCAAATCATTTCCTGGTCTGAGTATTGAGAACCTCAAGGGAGGGGGGGGATCTTCGATGGATCAGACATACGAAAGTTGATAAGAGACCCAAGCTTCATGAATTCCATGAATTCTCTTGAAGCTGCTGCATGGCAAGGATTTGTTGGAGTTGTACAAAACTTTCTTGGCAACAAGAGGGCAGACAACTTCAGAGAAATAGTGAAGAGCATGCTGGATGCGTATCAGCGTCTTGGGGCAAATATGAGCATCAAAGTGCACTTCTTGCACAATCATCTTGATCAGTTCCCTTCCAACTGTGGCGATGTAAGTGACGAGCAAGGTGAGCGTTTCCACCAAGATATCAAGGAAATGGAGACCAGGTACCAGGGCAGTTGGGATGTTCGGATGATGGCTGACTATTGCTGGAGCATTAAACGCAGCAATCCAGAACTTAACCATTCACGCCAATCAAAGAAAAGGAAATTCCTTCCAAAGCATTCCAGCTCTTTGATGGAGTACAGCCTACATTAAACTAACTACTATAGAATTGTTGTAGTATTTTGTGTTTAAGTTCACAAATTGTGTTCATCAATTCTTTATCATTTCGCAGTAAATTCCTTGGAACAATAGTCACTATACCAATTGTGAAGTTGTAAGACTGAAGTATTTATGGAAAACATTTTTCACGCACATATTCATCCTTATTTGCCTCATATAGTTTTTAAAGTATCAAAATGGAAGTGTTCCTATTCTAAGTAGCGTACTTGGGATATTCAAACCCAAAATTTTGAAAATTTACAAAAACGGGCTTGTTTACCACGATTCAGTTGCCAGAATTTCTTAAATTAAAGACTTTTAAGCACCTATGACCCTTTACTTAATGAATTTCACTACCCCAAAAAAACTCCTATGAAGTTTAGAATATCTACATAAAACATTTGAAGTAACAAATGTCACCTTTGTGTATTATATTCTGTTCAACAAGCCTTAAAAATGGTGATTTTGACAAAAAATGATTTTCTCAAAATAAAAAAATTGGGACGTGATGGGCAAAAATGGATGTCTTTTTAGAATCAGCTCATAAAAATGGTCTAAAATCATCTTGAGTGGATGTCATCAGAGAGAAAAATATTTTTTTTGTTGACCAGTGTAATGCATCGTTTTGAAGGTAAATTTGTTTTGACTGTTGTAAGCCTACCTGACCCTCTTGGAATTTTTGTTGATTGGACTTCAATTTTTATTTCGTCAAGAGGTATACCTTTATACTCTGCTTTGTCTGAAATATAAGCAACAACATTCAGCAATCTTGTGCTGAAAGGTTTTGCCTAGAGGTCATGATCAGTTATCATCCGAATTTTATCCCCTTTAACTAGACCGCGTTCTTTTTCAACCTTTAATAGGATTTCCATGAAGATTTTCGAGACATCATCTGCTTGTATACCTTTGTCTACAACTCTGTATTCATCAAATCTAGTTTCAAATTTTCGTTATAGACTTCACCAAGCTTGGTAATTTCAAATCGGGTCTCTTTTTCATCCAACTTTTTTCTGACAGAATCAGCAATAGTTGCTTTTTGCGGTTAGATTGTTTTTCCCTTTGTCAACCGAGAGAGGTTTTCATCAATGAAACTCGAAATCTTGTCTTTAACGTTTTCAACCTTTTTAACCAAGGTTGATACCTTTCTTATCCAACTGAAGGCCTTGCTCGTTTTTTCAGGAATAACTTTTACTATCTGCCTACTGCTATGTATAAATTTAGATACAATATCTTTTCCCCTCTCCAAAATCGTAACTTGCTGGACTGGAGCATATCTTTTGGTTCTCGGAACAGGGATTGGACCAGGAAAAGAACGATTAGCTGGAATAGGCTGGTCAGTGCTAATCGCCTTCAGTGCAGGGGCAGACATACGAGCCGGTGAGCCCGCCAATAATTCTTCTAGCTCAGCTTTTCTGAGCTTTGAATAGCCTCGAAGGCCGCGCTCTTTTGCAAGAGCTTTCAATTGAACAACAGTCATACGATTCATTCCATTTTATTACTGCTATATAATTCCTTAAGTCAAAATCAATTTTTTCATCTTGTAACCACTGAATCGATACAAAATTTGTTCTTTTGGGGGTTTTTTTATATTCACACATATATATAGCACAGTGCTCTTTGTTTCTAGCGAACCAAGCACTATGATAGTCATGTTGATATTTCGCGCAATATTCTTGATTGTTCATCTTCCATTTCTTCCAGTTATCATACGTTTGCTTCTGAACCTTCTCATCTATAAAATAGCTTGGATCCTTATCGTTTTTTTCCAACATCTTGGTTAACTGATATTTAGTCATTTTAGAACAATATTTTATTCCGCGAGAGCGAGCTATCGATACTAACGTAATTCGTTTCATTATCTCGTAATTCATTGTTTTTATTTATACAAAAGATTGCTTAAGTCACATCAATTTAATCCAAAACAATCCCTGATCCAACCTTTTTCAAACCCAAACCAGAAATCAAATTATTCAAACTACTTGGAGAGGGTGAAGGGGTCACCAAACTTTTTATCAACTTAGCTGCGTTTTGTTTTGCCGTAGGTTTTGTAATCTTCTTTTTGATTTAACTAGCAGCCTTGTCAACAACAGCCTTTGCTACCTTTCCACTCTGATCTACGATTGCCTTCTCACCTGATTTTACAGCTGATTCTATGACCTTGTTAACCAACTTGTTCGCTTGGGCTTTAGCAATGGCTTCAGGAGTCTTACTTGCAATCTTGCTATTTTACCAACAATGTCAAAAATACCGTTTCCTCCATATACATATCGACGGTTAACTTTATGTTTCACAATCATTTTTTTAAGAGGCAGATAGTTTTTTTTATCCAAACAGACTGGTGTTCAATTGTTTTTACTGCTGCCTGTCAATAATACCCTTTCTTAAGAGTTCATCGCCGATTGCTACTATCTCATTTTAAGTTGTTCCATTTCCAGCTTGATACTCAGCAACCAATAACGTCAAGAGATTAACAAGTTCATTAGGGCTGGAGCTCAAATAAACAACACCACTACCTTTCTTTGTTTTTTTTCAGTTCATCCCAAAATGATTTCACTAACGACCACTTTTTGCCTTTGCCAGAATTTGGAGTTTTGCCCTGTGAATCATAATTCTGAAAGAGGGCATTAGTGTGCTAAAGAATTTGTTTGTAATTTAACATATCATCATTATCATAACCAACAGGCTCCTTTTTAGTCAATAGAGACCATAATCCCTTTGTTCCATGATATCGATGGTTTGGTGAGCGTGCGAGACCGCTAGGGATTATTATGTCATCACCTTCAATTTCCACCGGTTTATTTCCAATCCAAAATCTATCATCTTTTTCATAGATACCGAACATGGTATCAGACTCTTTCGTTTTACTTAGCGATTTTCGTAAATTATCAGCACCCACAGGTCCAATAACTTTCCACTTCGGTGTATAGGTCACATTACAGTCTTCGGTAGGAGTCAGAGCTGGTTGTAATATCCTGTTTATCCCAATCTCTTCATTCAGATTTTCCAGCTCACGTCTAAGGTGTGCTAAATCCCTTCCAATTTCTTCAGCAGCCCTAATATTCGATTCAACGAAAGGTTTAAATGATCTCTGATATTCTTCAGTTTTAGCTAAATCACCCATTCTTTCATTCAGATTTTGTTGTTGAATATTCTTTATGCTCTCAAGGTATTCTTTCATAATCTCATCTCTTTTGGATGAATCTTTAATGTTAATAAACGACATGTTTTTCTAGACATAAGATATTATGTTCAACGCCTAACGCCTAACGCCCAACGCCTAACGCCCAACGCCCAACTCTAAAAAATATATAGTAAAGGGCGTTTGATGCGTTAAATTTGAGCGTTCGTAAAGGTGTGTTCATTCATTAGGTATGAAAAATATATTAAAAGTACTTCTATATCTACCTTCATATTTCCCACTTGATAAATCTATAGTAGCAAATCCGTGTTTCTCTTTCCAACATGCTTTACAAAAGTTCTTGAACTCATCCAAAGACATATCTGCTGATGCATAATCCTTTTGGATATGATTGAGGTTTTTATCATCTTGTGGAAACAGTACACTGAAGTTGGCGTTCTCTCTAACAGTCCTCCTTGGTAATAGAAAGTAATTTTGACTGATGTAGAAACTATCGCATGAACTGTGTCTACCTCTAGTATAATATGCCTCTACTTTACTCTGCTTTTCCAAAATGCAGTCATCAAATACCATCAAGTTTTTTTGTGTTTTATCTAACTCACTTGGGTCTGGTATGTCACTGCAGTCTGTACAAAAAAATTCAGCTTTGATTTTAGGGAGCTCACCCACTTGCCTAAGGTTTTCATTAGACTTATCTACTTTCTCTATAGCCTCAATTACATCAACTTTGTTTTTATCAAAGAGGTCTTCATTCACAAAGACGTTGGTGATCTCTTTCTTTGACAAACCATTTTGTAATCCAGCTCTAAGTATCTTGTATTCTGGTTGAAACAAGCTTCGTCCAAAAACCAACAAACAGTTGTAATCTAACCATTTAGGTTGAAGAAGCAGATTGAACAGTGGTGTCATTTTTCCTGATCCTGATTTACCAATAATCAAACCTCGAATGCTCCTTGGAAACAGAGGATCGTTATTTCTTTTGACTGAATTTAAAGGCCACGTATAACACGAGTTTATCATTTTTATTATATATATATAAAAATGTATTGTCTCAGTTGTAAAAGGAAAACTGAAACTGAAAATGGTAACTGTAACTCTATATGCGAGAGTTAAAAAGTTACTCTTGGTGGTAAACTTGATATTCATACGTTAATTGGTAAGTTTCCAAGACCAAAAGGTGGGTTCATACCTGGAAAATATAAATACTTGGGTCCATATAACCCATTGGATAATCAACTAGATTTTGATAAACAAACTGGAAAAATCACAAAGTATCATGTTCTACCCTATAATAAAGTAGATGCTGTAGCTTCTCAACACGATGTCGATTATGCCATGTGTAAGGATAAAGGAACTGAATGCAAAAACAATGCTGATCGCAAAATGGTAAAAAGTTTTGACGAAATGCCTTATAAAGATTTGCCTTAGTGGGGTATGTTTGCTAGATCTCTCATTGACGCAAAACAAAAATTTGGCATGGGTGTGAATGGCATGGCGAATTAGCCGACGAGTTGTACAAACCTGTACGTAAACACTTCCCGAAACGTAGGGTCCTTGTATCTAAAATTGATGACACTTGGGCTGCAGATCTTGTGGAGATGCAAAAATTATCCAAGTACAAAAATGGGTTCAGGTATTTACTAGCAGTGATTGATATATTCAGCAAGTACGGTTGGTTGATTCCTTTAAAAAATAAGACAGGTGTTGAAGTAGAAAAAGCTTTTGCAAAAATATTCTTACAAAGGGTTTCTGATAAAGTTTGGACTGATAAAGGTACAGAATTTTACAACAAACATGTTAAGAATTTGCTAGAGAAGCATGATGGAGGAATTCAGTCAACGCCAACAGGTATTAGTTTAGCACCTATGAAATCTATATGGCAAGGTATAGTTCGCTTCAACCAGAAATATGAGTTAAAACATAGTATTGAGAAGTTTAGATTTGTTCATGCTTTAGCTCTTAAAATTGGTGATTACGAAATTGTCCAAACAGCGCTGTTGATGCCACAGGCCTTAAAGTTTGGGACACCTCCTACACTCAAAGAGAAAAAAAGGTGGGATATCATTAATAATTCAAAGCTGACAGTGACCTTCCTTGGAGAATATCATAAAGAAATGATTGTCACATCAGCTAAAGAGCATAGGTGGTAGCTGTATAAACTGTACGGGCAAGAATAAAATCTTGTGTAATAAAAAATGGCAGAAAAAGTTTATAAGTATCCAGAGGGTAATCTGTACACAACGTTAGATGCAACATCTAGGTTTAGGGTACAACAAATTGTGCGATTAAACGACGAGCTTGTAAATGAAATTAACACTCGAAAAGCTCTCACTAAAAATATCAACGAGCGGTAAATGTATTGGATGGTGTGGATAGTGGAGCGACAGTGACAGCAAAAATACTTGGTGTTGTCAGCACTGGTTTACTGGCTTCTGTAGTTGGTACTCGAGCTCTACCTATCACAATGGGTGTTGCCTCTGCTTGTGCTATAACAAGTGGTATCATAAAGTTTGCTATTAGAAAAGTTAGAATTAAAACTCAGAAACACGATTGGTTTAAAGTATTGGCAGAAAGTTGTTGGGATTTCCAGCTTTCCCAGTGCGCGCGCAGTTAGGAAGCAAATTTTGCTAAGTGCTATTTCCTTCAGATGAAGTATTTCATGTCTAATGACGTCAAGGTCTCCTTGCGAAAGCTAGACCAGGAAATACCTGAAGGTATTCAAGTATTAATCCGAGGCACTACCTTGATTCGTAATGGAAATGCTCAACTATGATTGGACAATATTATATTTATGTATTGAATTCTGTATTTCGTTGATTGGTGGATAAATTTGTATTTCATTTTAGAGAAGTATAATTATAAGCAGCTTTTTTAACCTTTTAAGCGTTCTCAATTTATTTATCTATTTATTAATATTTATACAGGATAAAACATATCAACAATATATTATGCTGTTTTCCATATGTGTCCAAAACGACAAAGATAAAACCGGTAAAAGATAAAATGTATAAGAATAAAATCTATAAGCAAAGTCAGTCACAAAAAAAGATAGATCAAACGAAAAAGTAAAAACAGGTAAAAGGGTAAAAGTATAAACTAAATAGAACGGAAAGGGTGAAAAATTAAAATTAAATTCCTTAGGAAAAGCAGATATAAAAAATTGCAAGATTCTGAAAAACTTAATATGAAACTGTTTATTGCTTGCTAAAAATTCCTTATAAGGTAGTTCACGAATACTCAATGGCAGTTCGTTATAAATCTTAGCTGCCATAAACTTAGATGATCGTTTACCATATTCTGTTCTAAAAGATGGTAGCCTGATCATGTTGTTTTTATTCCGTGTGTTGATGTTGTGATTAATTTTTGTAAAGTAACCCTGAAAGTTTTCACATACATTCTCTTCTAGACAATTTCGGACAAATTTGCAGGCTGCTTTCTTTCGGGACCCCAAAATGGTCTGAAATTTAGTTTCCCTTTTAGGTCTTATGATATCTCTTGCCCGACGATCAAAAGACTTGTAGTTATTAATCTGGGTCGCCGTATTCTTTAGTTGCACGAGATTACAATAAGCAAACGTAGGAATGATCATAGCATTGTAAATGGTAGCCGCAGTTACAGTATTCATCTTTTGACGGATCTTACGAAGGTAGTTCAGTCGATTTATCGCCTTTTTGTAACAGTTGGTGAAGTGATTATTAAGGTTTAGGGTACTGTCTAGTGATATTCCTAGATACTTGTATGATGTAGTTACACATAATTTACCGATATGACATTTAATGGAGATTTCTCTAGGAAGCTTATTTAATC
>RDPX01000135.1:1904997-2049150 GCA_003991215.1 Morbakka virulenta | reverse complement strand
CCATATTCTGTTCTAAAAGATGGTAGCCTGATCATGTTGTTTTTATTCCGTGTGTTGATGTTGTGATTAATTTTTGTAAAGTAACCCTGAAAGTTTTCACATACATTCTCTTCTAGACAATTTCGGACAAATTTGCAGGCTGCTTTCTTTCGGGACCCCAAAATGGTCTGAAATTTAGTTTCCCTTTTAGGTCTTATGATATCTCTTGCCCGACGATCAAAAGACTTGTAGTTATTAATCTGGGTTGCCGTATTCTTTAGTTGCACGAGATTACAATAAGCAAACGTAGGAATGATCATAGCATTGTAAATGGTAGCCGCAGTTACAGTATTCATCTTTTGACGGATCTTACGAAGGTAGTTCAGTCGATTTATCGCCTTTTTGTAACAGTTGGTGAAGTGATTATTAAGGTTTAGGGTACTGTCTAGTGATATTCCTAGATACTTGTATGATGTAGTTACACATAATTTACCGATATGACATTTAATGGAGATTTCTCTAGGAAGCTTATTTAATCGCTTATTTAAACTTCAGTTTTGTTTTTCTTCAGATTCAGTAATAATTCACTATTTGTGCACCATTTGGATAAACAACTGAAATCAGGAGATAATTTGTTTTCAATTTCCTCAAGAGATTTACAAGATGTGTAGAGAACTGTGTCGTCAGTATAGTGAATTAGTTCACATTCGTTGATATGATCACCAACTTCATTGAGATACAGAACAAATAGTAAAGGACCCAATAAGGATCCTTGCGGTACTCCACATGTGACAGGTTTAGGTTTAGAAATCTCATTATCATAGAAAACTCGTTGTGTACGGTTAAGAAGGTAGTCTGAAAACCAGTCTAGTTCATTATTTCGAATGCCGTAGCATGTTAATTTCGATTACAATTTAGAGTGGCTTACAGTGTCAAACGCTTTGGTAAAATCAATAAAAATAGCACCAATAATATTATCTTTATCGACATGCTCTCTAATGGTATCAACTAGGAAAGTAGAGGCAAGTTCTGTGAAATGTTTTGCACGGAATCCAAATTGGTTCTTCGAGAGGAGTTCATTTGTTTCCAGAAACTTTATTAGCTGTTTATGTACTACTTTTCTATATTTTTGAAATGATAGAGAGGACTGAAATTGGACAGTAGTTCCCAAAATCAGATCTTGTTCCTGATTTGTATATTGGAGTTACTCTGGCAGCTTTCCATGCATTCGGATTCATACCAGTTTTTAGCAATATATTTATAAGATGTGATAATGGTTTGGAAATAATTGGTGCTGCATCTTTTAAAAACCCAGCAGGAAGTTCGTCCAGCCCTGGAGATTTTTTCCGCTTTAATGACTTCAGAAGTGCTTGAACTTCAACAACAGATACATATTCGAATTTGAAATTTTCATTTGTACGAAATCGAGGAGCGTTTGGGTAAATCCATGTAAAATTAGTTAACGGAATTGCTCATTTTTTCAGTGTGTTTACAATAATGCTATAAAAGGATCAAAAACCGTTTGCTATAGTTAGTTTGTTACAGGTTTTTTGATCATCGATATAAAAAGATGTGTTTTGCATAGTTGATTTACCAGTCACAGAATATATAGATTTAATAGTTGACCAAAATCTAGATAGGTCATTTTATTTTCTTGTAGCAAGTCTTTGTTATAATTTAAAATGGTTTTTCGTACAAGAATGTTAACTCTATTTCTAATGTATCCGTATTTACTTTGTCTTCTTCGCTTTTACTTTTACGACTCAGACGTAACATTCTGTTTCTTTCAGTTATAAGTGAATTTATTTCTGATGTTATCCATAGACACGGTTTTCCTTTTATCTTTCTTTCAATTATAGGGGCCCTGTTGTTAATTGTCTCAATAAGATAACCATAAAAAATTTTCCACGCATCGTTGATATTATTAATGGAATAAAAATAATTACAGTTTATTGTATTATGAATTATACCATCAGAATAACTTCGATTGTCACGGCAATTTATTTTCTGGAGTGAACTTTGTACGTTTTTTCCTTCGTATACATCAAACCATTTCATGATCGGCAACACCAGAGAGAATTGTTGTTGTTTCTATTATATTGTTACTGTGTGTAGATGCGATGATGTCAATAAGTGTTTCAGATTCACTAGTGATTCTCGTAGGAGATCTGACTAATTGTTTCAAACCATAGAGACTCATAATTGCTTTGAATTCAGTGTTCATATTTTTATTGAGATAATTTACGTTTGCATCTTCTTCTTCCACTGGCTTGAATCCCATTTAGATGGGGTCGCCGGTGCGGATTCGCATTTGCCATTCCCTCCTGTCTTGCGTGTCCTCTTCAGTCGCACCAATCTCTTTCAGATCGTCCCGGATGTTGTCACGCCAACGCCTTTTCGGTCTTCCCCGTTTCCACTTTCCAACCACTAGACTGTCCATCCGTTTGCCAACATAACTGTCTTCCCTTCGGCACAAGTGACCCAACCAACGCAGTCTCACTTCCCTTAACTTTTTGCCCAACTCTGTTACTCCCAACCTTGATCTAATCACCTCGTTTCTGATACAGTCCAATCTTGTCACTCCCAACGAGAATCGCAGCATCTTCATCTCTGCCACCTCCATCTTCCTTTCCTGGGTCTTCGTCATAGCCACCGCTTCCATCCCATAGAGCAATGCTGGTCGTACTATCGTTCTGTACATCTTTCCCTTGACTTTCTCCGGTACTTTCCTGTCGCATAGAACCCCGGTAATCTTCCTCCAGCTGTTCCAGCCGCTTTGAATACGCTTCTCGGTATTCCTCTCGCTTCCGCCATCTGCTTGCACGGTTGAGCCGAGGTACTTGAACGCTGTCGCTCTTGGAACGTCCTCACCCTGTAGTTTGATGGTCTCATTGCCTTCATCGGCCGTGCACAGATACTCAGTCTTCTTCCTGCTAACCTTCATTCCTCTCACTTCTAACGCCTCTCGCCACTGCTCTAGCTCTTCTTCTGCTTCCAGCTTCGTTTCCGTGCACGAAACTACATCATCAGCGAACATCATGTCCCAAGGACTCTCTCGTCTCACTCCTTCTGTCAGACAGTCCATAATGATGATGAAAAGAAGCGGACTCAATGCCGATCCTTGGTGAAGGCCCACCGTGACAGCAAAAGGTTCGCCCATTCCATCAGCACCTCTAACCTGTGTTTGGCTGCCCTCGTACATATCCTGAATGAGCCTGACGTAGCTTTCTGTGACGCCCCTCAGCCGCAGACAGTTCCATACTTCCTCTCTCGGTACCCGATCGTATGCCTTTTCCAGATCGATGAAGACGCAATGTAGAGGCAGCTGTCCTTCTCTATACTTCTCCATAAGCTGTCGAAGAGCGAAGATAGCGTCCGTGGTGCTTTTGCCAGGCATAAATCCGAACTGCTCCTCTCCGATGTCTACCATATCTCTCAACCTCCCTTCAACTACCCTCTCCCAGATCTTCATGGTGTGTGAGGTCAATTTTATGCCTCGGTAGTTACCGCAGTCTTGGACATCGCCTTTCTCCTTGTAAAGCGGAACCAATATGCTGCTTCTCCAGTCGTCCGGCATTTTGTTCGTTTGAACAATGTCGTTGAAATGGTTGACCAAGAAACTTATCCCCGTCTCTCCTAGGCACTTCCACGCTTCCGCTGGGATACCATCAGGTCCAACAGCTTTTCCGCGCTTCATTTTTCCAAGAGCTTGGATAACTTCCTGTCTGGTGACGGGCTGGATTCCTGCATCTGGAATTGGTTCCACAAATCTAGGTGTCCGATCGTTCTCAACGTTCAGCAGTTCTTCAAAGTACTCTCTCCATCGCTTCCTGATGTCGCTGTCCTCTGTTAACGTCCTTCCCTCTCGGTCTTTGATGAGTTTCGCCTGCAACACGTCTGCTGAATTCTTGTTCTTGATCTTCGCTATTCGGATCGCTTTTCTTAGACCATCCTGACCGTCCAAACTGTCGTACAAATCCTTGTATGCTCTAGATTTTGCCTTCGCGACTTCACGTTTTGCCGTCTTGTTCGCTTCTTTGTAAGCCTGGATACTTTCTTCCGTCCTCTCTAGGTCTCTCGCCTTCTTCTTATCCTTCTTCTGGGCAATCGCCTCCTGGACCTCTGCATCCCACCACCACGTTTCTCGATTCTCCTTTGCCTTGCCTGATGTTTGGCCTAAGGTCTCCTTTGCTACGTCCCTCACCGCTTTACTCATGACCTGCCAAGTCGGTTCGCTACCCTGAATCCGCTGTTTCACCTTCTCCGCAAACTCTTCCCTGAGTGCTTCATCATCCAGCTTCCACCATCTGGTTCTCCGGGTCGCTGCTCTCTTCGCTTGCTGTTTGCCCTTTACCGTCGCTTTGCAGATGACCGGTTTGTGCTGCTTGGCTACACACTCTCCTGGGAATACCTTACAGTCGGCCACATGTTTCAACATCGTCCTCCTGCATAACACGTAGTCAACCTGCGTGTTGTTTCCGCCACTCGTGTACGTGACCCGCTGTGACGTGCGCTTTTCGAAAAACGTGTTGATGATTGCCATGCCAACTGCTCCTGCCATGTTGGTAATCCGCTCGCCTTGCTCATTCGCCACACCGTAACCATGTCTGCCCATAAACGCCTCCTTTCCGGTGTTGTCTCCACCAACATGTCCATTTAGGTCTCCACCAATCCACATCTGCTCCGTTTCCGGTATTCTCGTAGCACTCTCTTCCAGCTGGATCCAAAAGTCCTCCTTTTCCTGCTCGTCGCATCCAACTTGGGGCGCATAAACACTCGCGATGTTCACCACCACCTTTCCGAGGGCCAACTTAATCCAGATTTGTCTGTCCGACTTTCTTTCAACCGATAGAACGCTCTTCTTCAGATCAGGGTCTAACACAATTCCAACTCCGTTTCGCTTTGCATCCGTTCCGTAGTAGAAGAGCTTGTATCCGTCTCCCAGCTCTCGTGCCTTCTCCCCTTTCCACTTCGTTTCCTGAACACATAGCACGTTGATTTTCCTCCTTCGCATCATGTCCACAATCTCCATTCCTTTCCCGGTCATTGTGCCAACGTTCAAAGTCCCAACCACTAACTCTCGCTCCTCCTTTTCCCTCTTCATTCGCCTTTGCTGAGCTAGCTTCTTTAGACGCACTCGCTCTTCGTGCGGTAGCCGTAACCCTCTTCTCACAGCCTCACGCCGATCAGACTGCTCGTATTTTGAAGCGGAGTACGCCCTATCCGTATTCTTCTGCTCTGTGTGAATCCGCATCACTGCAGTTTGGCAAAGTTTTTACGGCCGGATGCCTTTCCTGCCACCAACGAGATGTATCAGTTGAGTCACTTCTGCTTGCGGGGTGCAGACAGACGAGACCGTAACAGAGGAAACCGGGTGCTTCGCTCGACGAATCGGTTGCTTGACACCACGCGTGAAGGTTCATCTCGATCTTCCTCCTTACGTTTGCATCTCCCATGATAATAATTTCTTTGTTTTCACTCAAAGCATTTGATAAGTTATCTGCAAAAAGTTTGTTAAAATGTTTCGACAAGTATTGAGATGAATCCGGGGGTCGATATAAGATTCCTAACAGGATGTTTTTCGTGTTTTTAAAGTCAATCTCGATCCACAAAAGTTCAAGTGTTTTAGTCTCCAGATCTTCACGTCTTTGTACAGGGATCCTATTGGAAATGTAGGCTCCAACTCCTCCTCCCTTTCCATTTGACCTTTCTTTACTGATAAATAAGTACCCCGGAATCTGAAACAGGTCGAAGTTTGTTGATAGGATATGTGTTTCACTGAGAGATAAAATGTCTATGTTGTTGTAGTATTTTTAAGTAAGGAATATTTGTTGAGATTCCTCGGACATTTTGATGAAAAAGACTGAAACCTTTGTGTGATAAAAGTGTAGATAATTCAGGAATAACAGAGTCAGGTCCAGGACAGGTTTCGACATCTCCAGGGAGTAATAAAAGTATGGATAAAAATACTGTTTTTCTTGCAATAAATCATGATCTCATCTTTTTACAGCTGTGCCAGATACATCCATGAGCAGCAGATAAGTTCTGTTTGTTCAGAGAAACACTTCCAGAGTTAATATCTTGACATAAAAACTCCATATCTTTATAAAAATAACAGCCAACATAATAACAAATGTTTTTGTCAACATGAAGAGTCCGATCATCATAACTCTTTTTGTACTCTGCAATTAATGTAAATTGGATCTGGCAATGTATTTCTAGTTATAAGTATAGTTACCTATGAAATCAATTGGAGTCTTTTTTTAAAAATATCTCTGGTCACTCGTACAAAAGAATCAGAGAGAATTGGGTATTCTCAACAATTGGTCCACCGAGAGCCGGATACGCAGTCACTTATAGAAAAATGGAAGATATTTTGAAAAGAAAGAGGATTAGAGGAGGACATCAAACATATGTAACGAAGCTTTTGACTCAACTTGAAGACACAACGGATGATTTATTATTGCGAGAAATTGAAGAACAGCTTGGGGGAAAGCGACAGACTGAAGAAATTGGACGAGGAAATCGTCGAAAGGATTTCAGAGATCGATGGAAATTAATGCAATACAGAAATCGAAGAAGCAGGAATATTTCAGAGAAAGATAACAGGAGCGTTAATAAAGATAAAAGATTTTACCATGAAAAAAAACTAGCATGGAAACACCGCCGATGATGGGAATACCAAATCTTCAAAGGCAGGATTCGATCGTTTCGCTGAACAGTGTGGAAAGTTCTACATCAGGATATTCTAAAAGGTATAAAGTTAGAGCCAAATTACCAAAGTTGGAGCTGAAGAAGTTTTCTGGTCGCTCGATCGATTGGCCTGAATTCTGGGATGCCTTTAAGAGCTCAGTGCACGAAAATGAAGAGATTTCTGGAGTAGATAAGTTTTCATATTTAAAATATTATTTAGAAGAGCCTGCTAAGAAAGTTATTTCAGGGTTTTCATTAACGGAGCTAAATTACGTGAAAGCTCAAGATCTTTTAAAGCAACGATTCGCCAAGCCGATGGCAATTAAGAGGGCACATATTAATGAATTAATAAATGCTCAGCCCGTTTAGAATGAAAGAAATCTTTTAAGACTTCGTGAACTTAATGATCTGATTGAAACTCATTATAGAGCACTTCAGGCAATGAAAATAGACGAATTAACTTATTCTAAAATAGTTGTACCAGTACTTTTAGATAAAATACCTGAAGGGATCAGACTTGAGGATCCAACAAAAGGCATCAAGAGTGGACAATGGAAGAGAAGTTGCACGCCCTCACAGAAGAACTTGAGTTACGCGAAGATCAAACTGCGTCATTCAGAATCGGCATTGGAAAAAGAGAACGACAGGAAGCGGAAGAAACCAGACAGGGGGCACAGAGAAAACCGCTGACAGCCAGTGCATTGCTGACAAATCAAAATGGCGAAGGGGAAAGAATGAAAAAATATATTTTCTGTAACGAGAATCATGGAGAAGATAGTTGCAAAACGTTGAAGACGAAAGAGGATCGTAAGAATTTTATTTTTAAACAGGGGCGTTGTTTAATATGTTTAGGTAAAGATCACAGAGCCTTTCAATGTCGTAACAAAGCCTTTTGTGTAGAATGTAAATGTGGTAGACATCACGTCTCTATTTGCGATAAAAAGTTTAACCCGGTTATCGCTGTAGAGGCAAATTCTAACGTCAATGATCAAGTTAAGGAAAGTAGCTCTTCAGTTAGTAACACCGTTAATGCCACTTCGTGTATAAGTAATGTAAAATACGGGGGGAGGGCTGTATTACAGACTGCTCTTGCGTTAGCAAAAGGGAATAAGAATATTAATGTTAAGGTTTGCGTTCTTTTTGACTCAGGGAGTCATAAAACGTTCGTTACGCGCCGCGTAGTTGATCGCCTGTCGCTGCAACCGTTGAGAAAAGAGAGTTTAGGTATTAGAACGTTCGGATGCACAAGTGCGGATGAGAAGATGAGAGAAGTAGTGCGAATTGAGTTAGAGTCGACTGAGAGAAAGAAGGTTGAAATAATAGATGCTTTTATTGTTGATAAAATCTCTCATGTGGCAAATGAGCATTTAGAGTTTAATTAAGTATGATTATAACCATTTGAAAGACGTATGGTTCTCAGATGTTTGTAGGTCAGAAGACACACTAGAAATTGACATCCTGCTTGGAGCAGACTTCCTTCGTGAATTTCTAGATGGACACATTAAAAGAGGTAAGCCAGGAGAACCTGTGGCAATTAAAACCAAAATTGGATGGTTTTACCGGGGCCTCTGAGAGGTAAGGGTTTCAATTCTGTACAGTCTAATTCGTTACATGTATCTGAGCCATTGGACAATGAATTAAGGAAAATGTGGGACTTGGAAACATTGGGAATATATAAGGGAAATGAAGTGCATGAAGATTTTCTTGATAACCTTAGGTTCACAGGTGAAAGATATTCTGTGCAATTACCATAGAAGGTTAGGCATGCACCTTTGCCCACAAATTATTCATTGAGCTTGGGAAGATTGAAAGGACAGATACGAAGATTAAAAGAACAGCCAGAGATCCTTAAAAATTATGACAAAAACATTAAAGAACAGTTGGATTCAGACATGATAGAACAAGTACACGACCCTGAAACATCCAACAAGATATGCTATCTCCCTCATCAAGCAGACATACGAAAAGATGCGGAAACAACTAAGGTTCGAATAGTTTACGACGCCTCTACAAAAGAAGGTAAGCATGGGATTTCACTTAATGATTGCTTACATGTTGGGCCATCCCTTACACCCTTGTTGTTTGAAATATTATTGAGATTTAGAGAGCATAATATCACTATCATCTCTGATATTGAGAAAGCATTTCTCAACGTGGAAGTCCAACCTGAGGATAGGGATTGTCTACGTTTTTTATGGGTTGACAATATAGAAGATAAGGAACCTTCGGTCGGTGTTTATAGATTTAAGAGGGTTGTGTTCGGAGTGAATTGTTCGCCATTTCTTCTTAATGCTGTACTTAGATATCATATAAGTCTCTATCACGACGCAGATCAAGACCTTGCTGAAAAACTTGCTAAGAGCTTTTATGTAGATGATTTAGTGTCTGGAAGTAAGAATGTGGAGGATGCAAGAAGGCTTCTTCAGAATGCAACGAGGTATATGGCAGCTGGAGAATTTAACCTGAGGAAGTGGAAGTCTAATAACCCTCAATTAAGCAAAGATTTTCAAATGGAAGATAGGATAATAGAAAAGGAATCTGTGTTGGAAAGTGATAGTACCTATGCTAAGGAGATGCTAGGTGTTAAAACATCGGATAGGATAACTAAGGTGCTAGGAATATCATGGGATATGGATAAGGATAATATAGAATTTAACTTTACCAAGATTATAGAGACTATTGATGAATCGAAGGTAACTAAGAGGTTGGTTCTGAGCACAATAGTAAGATTCTTTGACCCCTTGGGATTGATTTGGTCCATTATCGTAGAATTAAAGATTTTATTTCAGAAGCTATGTTACTTGAAAATCTCTTGGTGTGATGAGAACCCTGACGACAAAAAACTGCAATGGCAAAAGGTAATCACAGAACTAAGAAATGTGCAGACAATTTCTATTCCTAGATGTCTCTACAAATAATTGACAGGTGATGTAAATAATTGTTACCTTCATGGGTTTGCTGATGCTATGGTTTATCTTGTATATAAAGTCAATGATAAGATATATTCAAGTCTAATTTGTGCAAAATCAAGGGTTGCCCCCTTAAAGGAATTGTCTATCCCTAGACTTGAGTTGATGGCTGCCCGTATATTATCAACCTTAGTAGATACGGTGTACAAAGCATTGAGTCCACAAGTTAAGATTGAAGGTTGTAGGTATTGGTCAGATTCAAAAACCGTGTTATGCAGGTTTAATAATAATACACAATGGAAGCAATTCGTTCAACACCGGGTGAATGAAATATTGCAGTTGACTAATCAGGAAGATTGGGCCCACTGTGCAGGCATTTGCAATCCTACAGATATCGGGTCAAGGGGGGTCCCAGCTGGTGTTCTTGTGGACAGAAAATTGTGGTGGGAAGGTCCCAAATGGTTAACACTGGGTAAGGAATATTGGCCAAATAGATTGCTTTATTTGATTCACAGGAAGCTGATAAAGAAAGGAAGAAAACGGTTAACACTCTTATTGCATCTGGAGAATGTAAACCAGAGGTATCTTTATCAGCAATCATTGAAATTAATCGATATAGCAGTTTAGGAAAACTGCTTACAATTACATCATATGCTATGCGATTTATTAGGAATCTTAAGAGTAACAGGCAGAATAGAATGTACGCGAACTTGAGTATAGCTGAAATTAGTAATGCAGAAGGCAAATGGATTAAAGATAGACAGCAGCAGCTTCAAAAAGTAAAAGAATTTAATTTACTTAAGGCTCAACTTGGCATTGTTGAAGAAAATGAAATATTAAAATGTAAGGGAAGATTGGGGAATTCGGAATTAAAGTCACAATGTATGTACCCATAAATCTTACCGAAGGACGATCAATTTATTAAATTTATTGTGTTTGACTGCCATAAAAGAGTAGGGGCATCTTGGAGTTAAGAGTACCTTGGCAGAAATCCGTACTAGGTTCTGGATTCCTAAAGGCAGGCAGTACGTAAAAAAGCTGCTACGTAAATCCTTACAGTGTATTCGTAATCGATGTAAACCGTATAATAGACCGCCAGAAGCGTCATTACCGGCATTTAGAGTTCAAGATGTTCCACCCACCAACGTTGGAATAGATTTCGCAGGACCGTTGTTCTACAAAACTAGATCAGGTGACATGTAGAAATGTTATGTCGTGCTTTATACATGCTGCACCTCTAGAGCAGTACATTTAGATTTAGTTACTGATCGAACTGGGCCAACATTTCTCAGGAACTTAAGACATTTTACCGCTCGTCTAGGAACCCCATCGCTTATAAATACAGACAACGCAAAAACATTTAAGTTTACTGCTAGATTTTTGAATTCTCTTGAAGGTGATGAATCTTTTTTAAGTTTCTTGCAGGATAAAAAAATCGAATGGAGGTTTATCATGGAGAGAGCACCCTGGTGGGGAGGATACTATGAAAGGTTTGTTGGGACGGTAAAGCGATACATTAGAAAGGTTCTGGGAAGTGCACGCCTTACCTTGGATGAACTGAATACCGTATTAGTTGAAATCGAGGGAATTGTTAATAGTAGACCCTTGACTTATCTTTACGATGAAATTGACTGTGAGCCATTAACCCCCTCTCATTTGCTCTTTGGTAGAAAATTGCCCATGTTAGCTCAGAATTTAGAGTTTGATGTTGAATTTAAGGATGAAGATACTCCATCTCATACAAAGAGATTTTGGTATCTGCTAGATAAACTTAATCATTTCACGTCAAGGTCTCCTTGCGAAAGCTAGACCAGGAAATACCTGAAGGTATTTAAGTATTAATCCGAGGCACTACCTTGACTCGTAATGGAAATGCTCAACTATGATTGGACAATATTATATTTATGTATTGAATTCTGTATTTCCTTGATTGGTGGATAAATTTGTATTTCCTTTTAGAGAAGTATAATTTTCAGCGGCTTTTTTAATCTTTTAAGCGTTCTCAATGTAAATTGGATCTGGCAATGTATTTCTAGTTTTAAATAAAGTTGCTTATGAAACCAATTGGAGTCTTTCTTAAAAAATATCTCTCGGTCACTCGTACTAAAGAATCAGAGAGAATTGGGTATTCTCAACAAAAGTAAACTAAATTCAAACGCGAGTTTAGTGAGTGCAGCCTTGAACCACGAAACGATATCACATGAAGAATTCCAGCTTGTTGTAAATGAAGTCAGAAAGTATCATGAGATGAAGCGTGAAATCCAGTCTGGCTCCAAAAAGAAGATGATTGAATTAGATGAAAAAACAAAAAACGATTTGATTAATCGTGGAAAAGAGCAGGCAAGAAATTCGATTATAAAAAAACTTGGAACCTGAGAATCGTGTTTGAGAGAAGACGTGAAATACATTCTTTCCTACATGAACTGAGTGCTCCACCATTGTATGAATAAGAAAACACATATAATCTATTACTCGACAAAAGTATTACATTAAACTAAGATCTCGCGTAATAAAAAATTGGCAACTAAACAAATATTAGATATCAAAGAGAAATTTGTTGAAGACAAGAGCATAGAGTCCTTCAAGTATCATAAGTACGAACCTGAAACTGGTGTTGATATAAACCAGCTGGATGAGATTTACATTCACATTAATCACCCTGGCAAATTTTACTATCTAGCCAAAGCCTATCTTACCATAGAAGGGCAATTCCAAAAAGTAGATGGTACTGCTTACACAGATGCAAACCTGATTGCATTACAACACAATGCCCTTCTTTATCTGTTTAACAACATTTCACTGTCTCTTGGTGGTAAACAGGTTGAGACCTTAAACTATCCAGGTCACTCAAGTACGATGTTTGGAATGTTGACTTATCCAGACGACTGTACAAGAGCAGGGGGGATGAACATATCTTGATTTAAAGACACCGATGCCCTCGGAAAAGATGACAACAATGGGATGAAAGCGCGTAAAAGTTACCTTATGGCAAGTAACCCTTAAGGAACGTTTTCATTCTCAGTCCCACTGTCACATGTTCTGGGTATTTGTGATGATTATGAAAAGGTTTTGTATGGCTTTGCGATGACATTAGTTCTTAACCGTCAGTCTGATAATGAAGCTATTTTCAGAGCTGAAGGAGTTGACGCAGGTAAAATTCATTTGACTAAATGTTCTCTCTACATGCTCATCGTAAAACCAAGTGATATGGAACGATTTGAGCTAAAAAAACGATTGAAAACAAATCAGTCTTAGATGTTGGGTTTAGAATGCGGGAATGCAGTACGATACAGGTGGAGCAAGATACCCACTTTACTTGGAAACTGAGTAACAAGAGTTCTCCAGACCATCCAAGGTTGCTTATTCTAGCATTTCAAACAAATATAAGGAATAATCAGGAGACTAATAGTGCTATTTTTGATCATGTCAATTTAACAAATGCATATGTAGACTTAAATGATGTTAGATATCCAGCGATTGATTAATATCTCAATTTCAACAAAATGCAATATAGTCGAAAGTTCAAAGAAGTTTCAGAATTTCGAGAAAAATGTTATGGTATGGATAAACTGGTGTCAAATGGGTCTATAAATGCATCTGATTATAAAACCTTGTATCCACTATATTTGTTTGATGTTAGCCGCCAATCTGATGCTTTAAAATATGGGACAACTAGTATAACAATTGAATGTCAGAAATTTAAAAGTGATGGAACTCAAATGAGCGTTGTTTCATAAAATATCAGCTTAAATAAAAATGCCAGGCTGTACGTTTATCATTAGTGGAAGTGGAAGTAGAATTGACACAGAATTCAACCCACCTCTTGAATTGGATCAAAACAAAAAGTATGAAATATCTCTTGTTAATTTAGAGACTGCGTGGAGTTTTTCAAATATGACATCAAAGAATAACGTATTTGTATTTAACGATGGAAAATCAAATCATCAGATAACTATTCCGAAAGGAGCCTACGAGTTGAGTACAATAAATACATATATCCAAAGTCAACTAGAAATTCTTGGTTTTACTAAAAATGTAATTACAATATCAGCAAACAGAAACACCTTAAAATGTATTCTGACAATAACAAAGGGATATACTGTCGACGTAACACCTGTAAATAGCATTGCCCTGGTTCTTGGGTTCAACCATTTAAAAATATACAGGGACTGTTGAAGGTGAAAATATTGTTACTATCTTAAGTATAAACACACTGCTAGTGCATAACAATATCATTGGGCATTCATACGTCAATGGTAGTTTGAATCCCGTGTTGTACTCGTTTTTTCCAAAAAGCGGTGCAGGTGAAAACATTATCCAAGAACCTAGACAAAGGGTATATCTCCCAGTAACATTGAAAACCATAAGTAGTTTGTCAACTTGGCTAACTGATCAGAATAATCACCCAATAGACTTGCAGGGTGAGAACTTAACCATTCGACTACATATCAAAGAGGGAAAATAAATATAATATTTCATATACAAAACTAACATGAGTTATATGAAATGTAATGTAAACATCTCGAAAGCGCAAGAGGATAAGCTACGTAATGCAACTAAAACTAAAAAGGCTGTTTACCTCAGATTAAGTAAGAATGACTTGCATGGTGAACATATGCTGTTGTTAACCCAAGCCCAGGTAAATCAAATTGAAAAAGCAAAGGCATTAAACAAAGGCTTTACTTTGAATTTATCAGGAAAACAAATCAAGGCTAACCTCACAGTTGAAGGTGAGTTTCTTAGTTTATTGGCTGGATTGGCATCAAGAGCACTACCTTTTCTTGCTAAAACAATTCTACCTGGATTGGCTACGGGGTTGATATCCGGCGGAGTCAAAAAAGCAATAGCTGTTTCTGGATTAGAAAATATGGATTTTTGTGCAGAAAAATGGTGAATGTATTGAAGGCACGTACACAGGCCAAGGTCCATATTTAAATCCAAGCACATGCAGAGCACAATATGGTGATGTTTTTTTTAAAAAAAGCGGTAACAAAGTTTATGAAGAAGGTTCAATCTTCAATCAAATACCTATTATAAGAGGACTTTTGAAATTATTGGGGCTGTAAAAAAATTAAGGAAAATAAACTTGTCCTTCTTGACCATTTGTACTCCTTCCTGGTCATTGTTTGTTTTGAGAGGCAGAAAGTGCTTATTGTTTCAGTGTCTGCATTGACTTAACTATCTGTACAAGTAATTGGATTAAAATGGTTTGCTGGTTATTATTGACTTTTGGTATGCAAAGAATGCAGTTTTGAAAACGATTTGAGTAGTCTGTTGTTGTATGACAAATGGAATGTAAACATGAATACAGGTATGAAGATGACAACGAATGTGTTGAATTTTGTGAAGAATGTGGTGAAATTCTTGATAGGTCTCAAAATGTTTAACATTGATAGCCATGAAAATTATAATTCTGACAGACAAACACAACACTGCACACGCAGATATATTTTTAAAAAGCTGAACGATCTTAACATCAAATTTGATTACGATCAGTTACGTTTAAAGATGGATTTCAAATACAAGAAGATGCTTTTACAGAGGTTCAGAGGAGGGGGGACAGGAAAAATAGTTTAAATGTCTGTTACAAAATTCACAAGTTGTTACAGCATCAGGGAATTGTAAACACTGAAATAAAATTGTTCAAGACAAATCATATCAAAGTTGAATATGATAGAATCATGAAGCAAGTGTGGGATAAACTGAATTGGCCTTGGATTGATTAGTAATGGTAAGTAGTAAAAGACGCAGTTTTGAAAGTGAGGTAAAGAAAACAATATATGCGTAATAAAAATGGATGACCACGTGCAAATTATCAGAGAAATTTACAAGGCTTTGCTTCGTGCTTTACAAAGACATGCTGGTACAATAGATTATGACAACGAGTATAACGAAGAAATACTGCAGGCAACCAATGAGATTAAAGGGCTGTGCGATAAATACCCATGGCTTCGAAGTCTTTAAGAATAATGAGTTGAGTTATGATGGTGGTCCTGCAAGACCGCGGTTGTCAGGACAACATCTGACCCATAAAACAAATTCAGGACATGCTGCAAGGATATTTATTGCTGAATATTGGAGTCAAGTGTGACGGATGCAAGTACCATCAATGGAATTGGAGGGCTATGCAATAAATACCCATGGCTTCGAAGTCTTGCAGAATAATTGACTTAAAAGAAATTCTAATAGATTGAAAAAAAACATAATGTGATTTCACTACCCGATTGTGAGATATCAAGAGTCTTTATCGATGATGATTCTGCAAAAGTTCACGTTAGACTCAATTCTCAAAAAATTGTTGTGATCAGACAGCTTGAGATAGAGCACGGTCATAATTTTATATTTAACGATACTGAAATCATGACAAAAATTTGAGGTGATATCGTATATCTGCCAGAGTGACCTCAAACAGTTTAAGAGGTTAATTAAAAATGACTTAAAGAATCAGATTTCCGAAATAAAAAACAAAATGGCATTTCCAACAATCAAGTCGTTTGATGTAAACAAGGAACAAACAAAACCAATCACTAAATGGAGAGAGTTGCCAGAAAATGTAATTTATCATGTTAAATCTGTCGGAAATTAAAACCGATTCTTTATACGGGTATGGGCTAATTATGTATGCAGAATTAGAGGATGGTGATTGAAATGAATATAAAACATGGCTTCCTCTACGTATTGAGCTTAAAAATTATGGATGGACAGAGAGAACGGCTTTTCTTAGACCAAAGGGGTTGAAAAAATCTGAGAAAAATCCTGATAGGCATTATTTTGATTNAAAAACAAAATGGCATTTCCAACAATCAAGTCGTTTGATGTAAACAAGGAACAAACAAAACCAATCACTAAATGGAGAGAGTTGCCAGAAAATGTAATTTATCATGTTAAATCTGTCGGAAATTAAAACCGATTCTTTATACGGGTATGGGCTAATTATGTATGCAGAATTAGAGGATGGTGATTGAAATGAATATAAAACATGGCTTCCTCTACGTATTGAGCTTAAAAATTATGGATGGACAGAGAGAACGGCTTTTCTTAGACCAAAGGGGTTGAAAAAATCTGAGAAAAATCCTGATAGGCATTATTTTGATTATGATATTATGTGGGTTGCTTGCTAATTTTGTTGGTAAAAAAGAAATATTTTAGATATCTAACCTTACCTGTGGTTAGACATCCATCACGAGTTACACAAAACTAATATTCCCCGAAATTGGGGGGGGGGGCTTCCCAGGTAGGACAAGAAAGGGCACGATTGAGCGTGATTGGGCATGAAAGGTTTCGAAAGAGCACGATAGGACGTGAGAACCTGGCCGCCTCCCCTTAGGTAACCATCGTTAAAGCATCTCAAGCGAAAAGTTTTGAAATGGTTAAATGATGGAACAAATACGAATGTGCCGTTTAGTGCCTGATGAAAATAATAAGTTTCGTTAATGGTTACGATACGAATGTGTGGTATAGAAAAATAAGGTTTGTTAATGGTTGTAATATGCATGTGACGTATAGTGCCCCATATTTACTACTTATAGAAATTTTTAGAAATTTGTGGTATTGTTTAAAATTAGTAGGAAAATTGATGGAATCTTAGGTAATATCCAGGGATGCAAAAGCGTTTAATAACTATTTTGACACCAGTTATCACCTAAGCCATCGCTGTTACTTACCAATATATTTTTCCCATCGTTAACGACCTGTTTAAAGGGTTCTGTGTCCATGATACATAATACTTCTTCTCTTTTATTTATTTTTATTTTATTTTTATTCTTTTTTATCAAGCATCGCAATGAGCTTGTGCAAAACGCCTGTATCACATTTCAAAGGGGAGTTCCGAAATTACCAGCCATCTGGCAACAATTCAGGTATTTATGACAAGACAGGTTGACCCCAATACACATTTAATTTATGATGCGTTTGTTTTAAAGTCTATCAGTTAATATTCATTTGTTTTGAAATCAAAAGCATGATAGCTATGCTAAACATGTAGTAAAGTGACAGAAGATTTTTTATGACCACTTGCGTGTATTTGGACTCACCACGCGCTTACCTCTCTGGACGCCTAGAAAGCGACGTCGTCAGATGAGAAGTTTGTTGGTTTGTGAGGGGCGTGTTTTTTGCATTGAGTCTGCAACGGTTCAGTTATGCAAATTCTTTCTGAGTAATAATGTTAGTAATAGCCTCCACTGTTACCATGACAGCTACTTGTCATAGTAACAATGGAGGCATAAGCAGAAAGAGACAATGGTACATTTTTGCAATTTTGCAGCAAGTTTGCTTTTAAGAATCAACGAACAGTCTTCAGTCAGTTGGATTGCAGTAAAGCTGGTCTCTTTCTGCTTATGCCTCCATTGTTACCATGACAGCTACTTGTCATAGTAACACTGGAGGCATNTCAGATGAGAAGTTTGTTGGTTTGTGAGGGGCGTGTTTTTTGCATTGAGTCTGCAACGGTTCAGTTATGCAAATTCTTTCTGAGTAATAATGTTAGTAATAGCCTCCACTGTTACCATGACAGCTACTTGTCATAGTAACAATGGAGGCATAAGCAGAAAGAGACAATGGTACATTTTTGCAATTTTGCAGCAAGTTTGCTTTTAAGAATCAACGAACAGTCTTCAGTCAGTTGGATTGCAGTAAAGCTGGTCTCTTTCTGCTTATGCCTCCATTGTTACCATGACAGCTACTTGTCATAGTAACAATGGAGGCATAAGCAGAAAGAGACCATATTTATCATTTTTCATGAAAAGATTTATCATCATCCTGATTGCTAGGCATGTAATTCAAATATTGTCTATTTCAGCTGTAATGTCATAAATGCAGATAATAATCATATCTTACACTTTTTATTTCATCGCCCTTTACTTGTTGTTTTTGCATGCCACAAAAAAATTAGCAGGATAAATAAGCAGAATAAACATAAGTGATGTGATGCTTTTCCTCCTATTTTTAAGTGGAACTGAAGATTTGTTCTTTTGGAAACCACTTTTAATTAAAAGATTTTTTTAAACCACTTAAAATCATGTCTTTTATCTGAGAGTGTGAACGTGACATAAATTTGAACATCACTGATGACACAATGTGTAATGTCATTATGGCCAATATCTGAAACTTAGGTAATGACGTATTTATTTTGTTTGCTTTTTGTTCATAATTCTCATTCCATTTAAACCGACCTTTCTAAAAAATCTCCTCTTCGTATCCACTCCATTCAGTTGTGGTATCTCATTAATTATTAATCACCCTTTCCGTCTTCACACCATGATTTCGAAAAGTTAAATTTTCTCAAGTGTACCATTAAATTATGCCGCTTCTGCTGATCTCAACATTTGCAGAAGCAAACTTTCTAAACAAAGATTAAATGCACTCAGAAACAATTGAAGTCAAAAGAATATGTTACTTAACCCTTTGACTACCATAAGGAATTGGGCAACGTAAAATAGACAATCTTCGGGTTTTTTGGACAATTTCTAATGCTTACTTAAAATAACATGGTCCCTTTTCCTATGCATGCATGGTTACCGAGATACAGAGCGGGACACCAGTGTCCCTGTGGTAGACAAGGGATACCGACCAGTGAGGATTGATAGATTGTAAGAAGTAAACAAAACAAAAACTTAAGGCATATAAATGATTCCTTGTAACTTCCTTGTGAGGCATATAAATATTGCCTTACACCCTTTACACTCATGGCTAGAGACAATGGTGTCCCTGTGGTATGGAGAGGATACTGTTGCTTGTGGTTCCTAATATTACAAGATCCATAAATGTGCAATATTTGAAATTACGTGGAAGCTAACAGAAAACAATCTAGGCTTTCCAACCATTTGCAGATATTTTTCTACTCCTTTTCTTCATGTTTGCATTTTCTTAATCTCTCAATCTTTACATCATACCTACCTGCTTTCATAAGTTCTTCAGTCATTTATCCGAACTGGATTTTCTTTGACAAATTCAGGGAAGGTTCAGGGAATGACGGATATGAATAAACTACCATTATTTTGCATCAAAGTTTTTTCAAAATATTACAACATAACCAATGCAATCAATGAGGTACGATCAACGGCATTACCAATATTATAAGCAGCACTTGAAATCTCTCATACGATATGAAACAGAAAAACGGTTTCGTTCCTTTAATACAAAGTGCGACGCCACAATCTACATTCCTTGCAAAGGTACTTGATTCTTTGGCCTCATCAGCACAGTAATGACATCAAAGACGTGTTCAGAAACTCGGGAAGGTGCTGGGTTGCTGTATCAGGCTATGCCAAAGCAGTGGAACGTCGCGATGGTCTTGATGCTTGGCAGTTTCTTTGGTGACTGCTGAATCTACCGATCAAAAACTGGGAAACAACGATTTTGAAATCTAACAATGTCAGTTGATACCGATTCAACATATTGAATACAATAAAGCTGTTGACGCAAGCAATATCTATCAAGTCGAAAAATAAGGCCAAGTAATAAAGCACCTTTGATTTCCGATATTAACTCGGATATATATCCTGTCACACCATCACATCTATACTACCACTTGAAGCCCCACTTGATAGGCTTGCTCTGATGTACTGCTTCATTAGAGTTTTACCCATAAACTTTGACATGTGTTCATCAACGCACTGTCCCGCAGAGTCAGAAGCAGGCTCTCTGAAGGGATTGTTTAGTAATTCAATAATTAAGCGTATCTTGTTACCTTTATCAGTTTTGTCAGCTGTGTCATTGTTTATAAAGTGCAGATTTTGCAGAATATCCTGAAAGCGTTTGCGAGGCATGGCATGCTTTATCCCTTCGTTTCCAACAAAATAATCGCACTACCAATACATGTCGATTGAGGGCAACTTCTTTACCGACATGATGTATATGGTTCCAAGGAAAGCCATCATTTCTTCCGAATCAGTCAAGACGTTTCTTCCATTTTGTGCAGCAAATAACGTAGACTGTACCAAAAGTAGATTTACTAAGTTCTCCAGGTTTATCACTTTGGAAAAAACATCAAATGCTGTTGAGTTTTCAAGGAAGTCTAGCAAAACAGCCATTTCAAGAGTGCACTCATTTCGCTTGTGTTTTTTACTATGACGTTTCCATTTCATGGCTTGAATGCCATCTTTAACTTTTCTGGACGGAGGTTCGTCAGTTTTGCCATGGCTGCTACCAGCGATGTGTATATGTGCATCTGGAGTGGTGAATTCATGTGAATCGTCCTCAGATTTTCCGCGTAGTGGTTTATCCGAAACAAATTCTGTATCAGAATCCTCCAACGAATTGTCCACATCATCCTCTTAGTCAATAATGCGAAAACATCATCACATAAAATTCCCTGCTCAATGCGCACATATTTTTTCCTCTGACTATCCATGACTACTATATGGTCAGTACAACAGTTCAGCAGGATATAAGATGCAAGGAGACATACAATCTTACTGTTTGCTTAACTGCTCAACTTGCTTGGTATTTGCATCAGTTTCAGTTTGAATAAGCATATTGTTTATGATATCATTATTACTCAAGATACAGCATTTATGTAGCTTGATAGCAGTAGGAGTATTGTGTGACTTATGTAACATTATAACCATGCAACAAGTATTCATAGGAAGATATGTATAAGTACTAGTCACTACACAGTGTGCAGGCATATTGTATACCCTTGTCTACCACAGGGACACTGGTGTCCCACAGTAAAAAAAGTTGATTTATCTCATGAACAAAAATAGATTAAACATTGAAATTTGAAATATGTAATTTTTGGATAGTGTAAATACAATATTTAGCCTGCGATAATTATTTTTCTCGCATGAAGATAAATTACAAGCGGCTTATAGAACAATAGCAAAAACTCGCCCCAGTACCCTTTTTGTAGACCCAAATTATTACTTTTACCCACTTATTTATCAAAATATTTTTGTCTTGTTTTGTAAATAAATGTTAACTAGATGTAACAAAGCAAAAATACTTGTGATATCTCTTTTATTTTGGCAACTGTGGCAAATCAAAATCCTGGATCACCAGTGTCCCATCGTAGTCAAAGGGTTAATTACAAGCGAGAGAATTCCAGGAGCACATCATACCAACAGGTCGATAAGACCTCGAGTTTAATGACGAGGTTTCAAATTAGATTGTAGACATGATCAACCTTTGTGCCAGTCGAAACAAAGGAAGCCACATCTTTCTCACAAAAGGATCAGAAAGTAAACACTTTTGACAATTTCATTGTAGTGTGAGTATAACGGGCTACATTGTAGAAGAATATGGTATGTCAAGAAACAGATATGATGTAATTATGCAGTACCTGCCTTAAATGACAATGGAAATCTGTATTTCAATAACAAATTGTGCAGGATAATACCCTTCTACAGCGTGAACAAACACTGCTGCCTCCTTCTTACTCTGTTGGCACAGAACCTCTCAGCAGATGACTCCGTGATTTCGTACTACGGTAGAAAAAAAGAAGAAGAAGAGGCAAGCAGCAAACAGAAGATTGCAAACAGTAAGAACGGGCTATAAAATTTGGATTTTTCTACCATACAATAAAATAGATGTGAAATGATCATATCAACACCTTTCATAACAAAACTACATCTTTTATCATCATCATCATCATTCATTTCTGTTTAGTCCACCATAATTGCCTTTATGCCATAGGGTTTTTTGTATAATCTTCGTAATGTTTGAGATAGATCTTCGTCACTTCTTCTTTTAATAATTAAATCCTTTATTCATTATTCCAATTAAGCTATGGATCGATTAAATTTTGTATGCCTCTTGGTAAAGGAGACCTCGGATGTGCCTTGGTATTTTCCACAAGTGCAGCATCTTTTTCCCCTTTTTGAATTGCAAAGCAAATATCTCTCGATATTTCCTTAGCGACGTCACCGATAAAAGGAGAAGCAATCTTTTCTGGTAATAGTGCTTTACCAAAATTAGCAAGCTTTTCGTAGGTCTTGTTTACTTTACACCTGAAAAGATTTTATTGTCCATTGCATTGGTTACAACTCGGGGTGTTGATATTAATACAAAATCCGCTTCATGCTGTGATGAAGCTAAAACAACCAGTTACAGTCATTTTTTATCAATAATCTTCGAGGAAAGATTACATTGCAATAAAATTTTCCTGGGATATACTTTAGCTGCATCAGAATCCAGATTTATTTCGAACTTCGTATTTAGTATCCTATATTTTTGAAAGAGAAAATGCGTCTGCAAATTGTTTGGAAATTTTATCGTTAGTTATATTTTTGGATTGGATAAAAGACTGTACCTCCATTGTTTATATCGCCTTGTACCTGATTATAAGCAAGCTAGATCTGTGTGCATGCATGCAATATCTAGAATTTTTTGTGTTTTTAACAAAGAGACAATAAAAACAGCAGAAAAATTTTCAAATATTTCCACTCAGTAGAGTGAGAATCTGGTGTTTAAAAAGTCAGAAGCTCAGTGTACAGAGAAAGACGAGATTCACATCTGTATTTGCGCTAGTTTGCATGGAAATTGTAACCGTTTTTCCAAGACATTTCCACAGTTTAGTGAAAGGGCTGTTTGACGTTAAACCTCGATCTACAAATCTCAATTGCTTTAACAAGGAACGCAATTAAATATTATGACTAGTGTAAATTGCCGAAGAGCTACCATTGTATTACCTGAGCTTGATGCAAAGTTGAGGACACTGAGAGAAAATATGAAAACATCAGGCGCATTCATCAATATCCATACTTCACGTGGCATTCTAGCTGGATCAGTTCATTCTGATGGGAATGTTACTGGCAGTATCTGGATTTTCAAGTTTCAAGAAAATGGGCAAACAGTTTTTAACGGTATGGGTTTGTTTCGCCGTGCTTCAAATTCCTAGTAAGATATTTACATGATATTTTCTTTTCCATACGTCTCACAAAATCCCTGATGAGTTCATATTTGAATCTTGACTAAACCGCTTTTAAATTTGTGGCTGGTAGCAAGGTGACTATGGTTGAACAAGGATACAAGAGCATTTCTACTGCTAGGAGGAACAGATACAATTGCAAGTCATCTGGAAAGGAAAAACGGAAAGATATCTGCCATCTATTGACGTAATTCTGTCTTGCCAGTTGTGGGCGTCAGCGTCAGATACCACAGGTAACGGAATTTAGGTATTTGGGATGCACATTACAGAGCGATGGTAGAGTGGGTGTGGAGGTTACCTGAAGAATCCAATGTGGCTGGAACAACTGGAAAAAGATGACTGGCGTCCTTTGCGACAAAAGATGCACCAAAGATAAAGGGTAAAGTATAGAAGATGGTAGTAAAGCCAGCAATGCTATTTGGACTGGAAACTCTGGTACTCAGTGTCGGGGACACCAAGATACTGCAAGTGGCAGAGATGAAAATGTGCAGATGGGTATGTGGACATACCTTACGAGATCACGTGAGAAATAATAATGTTAGAGAGAGGGTGGGTGATGAGAACTTCCCAGATAGATGCAGAAGAGCAAGAGTAGTAGATAAATTGCATGAGACGAGTGAATTCCAATTTTTTTCCCAAAAACTAACTGCAGAACCGATAAAACAGTCCATAAAAGCACCCTTGTATTTTTGCCCCTCAAAATTTTTTCAATTCCAATCTTGATTTCAAGCCATTTTAACCGCACAGCCGTTTTTACGGTACTTTTCAATTTTTCAGCGTTCACGTTTTTTTTAACGAAATATGTTTCTAAATTTAAAGACATTTTGCGTCTACAAGTCACTTACAAAATATCCATAATAAATGATGTCAATACAAGAAGACATGTCTAAATAAACCCATAATATAATTAATTTTTTATTTAAAATATGAATTTGTATATATATAGAAGAATGAATTCAACCAATTTTACAAAAGAACAACTCAAAGCAATGACTGTAAAAAGTCTTAGAAAAATTGGCTCAACTTTTCGAGTTTCCTATATATCAAGAATGAAAAAAGCTGATTTAATTGGGTCTATATTAAGGGAACAAAATAAGCCTGTTCCTGATAAAAAAAATAGAAAAATTAGGAAATTATAATATAGAAGATTTATCTTTAAGTACAAGATTTAATAATAATTTTTTATTGTATAAATATAACGTTTCTACTTTTACTTTAAATAATGAATTTGAAGTAACCTTAAAAAATTGATAGATACAGTAGAAAATAAAATAAAAAGTTTTCCATCATATAAAATTTGTGTCTCCCTTAATGTTTCATTTTATTCACCAATACATAAAAATTGGATACAACATTATATAAGATCAGATTATTATCCAAAATATAAATTTGATAAATTTGAACATATTCTTAAAGATCTCAATAAACGAATAGATGAAAAAGATACTGATGGGTCTGGATGGATTTTAGATACAATTGATGCCATCTATATTGATGTATCAAAATATGAAATGCTGTCAGGCTCTTCATATGCTGAATTACCAGATTTTATAAAAAATAAACACGCTATATTAAATATAAAAAATAATGATGATAAATGTTTCCTTTATTCAATATTAGCTTTCCTATATCCACTTGATACAACAAATACTGGACCTTGGAGACAAGAAAATTATGAAAAATATATCAATAAATTAGATATCTCAAATTTATCATTTCCAGTTCCAATAGATTCATCTATAACAAAATTCTAAAAAAATAATAATCTAATTATAAATGTTTATACTGTCCAAAATAATCATATAGTTCCATTACATATAAGCCCTCATGTCGATTCTATTTACAAAAATTTATTATTGACTCTAAAAGATACTCCTATTGATGAAACAAATATCCAAGATTTTCTAAAAAACATAGAAGACTGTAATAATTATAATAGGTTAGTCAATTTATTTCATTATAAAGACCATTATTCACTTATTAAAAATTTATATAAATTAATTTCCAATCAAATTTCATCAAATTGTACTAAAAAATATATTTGTTATAGATGTCTTCTTCATTTGGTATCTGGTCTAAAATATTATAATCACTTACGATTTTGCATTTCAAATAAAGGTTATAAGGCATTAATTAAACTTCCTAAACCAGGGTCATATTTAAAATTTGATAAACAAATTCCAATGCAAAAAACATCCATTTGTAGTTTATTATGATTTTGAATGTATATTTGAAAATAATGTTCACATTTCAATTGCTGCTTCTTATAATATTGTATCAACAGTCCAACAAGATGAAGTTTATACATTTTATGGTCGCAATTGCGCTTCTGATTTTATTAGACACTTAGTATCAAGATTAGTCCTTAATGCTGATTCTATTTATAAAAAATATTTTAAAGAAAATAAAAGATTCATTATTCCAACTGCTCCTAATAACGCAAATAAAACAATATGTTACATCTGTCACAATAATGTGAAAACCTAGTAATAGATCATGATCATTTTACTGGATCTTTTAGAGGATATGCACACGTTACATGTAATTTGAAATTAAAAGAACATAATTTTATTCCAATCTTTGCCCACAATGCATCAAAATATGATTTCCACCTTTTTGTAAAAGAATTCTCAAATATTATGGACTGTCATGTCTCTTATCTTCCAACAAATAGCGAAACATATATTTCATTTTCACCAAAGTTAAAAGTTGGGTCATATATCAAAGATAATAAGATATGTGATAAATATTTTGAATTAAAATTTTTAGATTCTTATAGATTTATGGCTTCTTCATTAGATGCTTTAACAAATAATTTAGAAAAGAGGCCCCATTTACATTTTTATACAACAGATCCGTTGTTAGAACGAAAAGGTATATTTCCATATGAATATTTAGATAATGTAGAAAAATTAAATGACCCACAATTGCCACCGATTGAAGATTTTTATTCTTCTTTGACATTAAAATCTGTCTCTACTGAAGACTATAATCATGCCCTCTGTGTTTTCAAAAAGTTTGAATGTCAGACTATTAAGGACTATTTAATGCTTTATTTAATGACAGATGTCCTCCATCTATCAGATGTTTTTGAAACATTTAGAGAGACATGTCTCACTCATTATAATTTAGATCCTGTTTTCTTCTATACATCACCAAGTTTAGCTTGGCATGCAATGTTACAAAAAACAAATGTTCATCCTGAATTAATAAGTGACATTAATGTCCTAGAATTTTTTGAATCTCAAATTAGAGGTGGAGTTGGTACAGTTCTTTCTAAAAAGTATGCAAAACCAAAAAATAAATATTTAGAAGACTATGACCCTATAAAGAATCAAGCTACATACAATATTATGGTGCTAACAATCTTTATGGATGGGTAATGAGTCATTCTCTGCCCACGGGTAATTTCAAATGGCTTACAAGAGAAGAAATTAATAATATACACGTCCAAATATTGAACGGGACTTATAGTTTTAGTGACGATATTGGCTTTGTATTTGAAGTAGACCTTAAATATCCACATTATTTACATGATCTTCATAATGAATATCCATTTTTATCTGAAAGAATTAATTCCTAACTTAAATGATAAAAAATATTATATTTTGAATGAAAGAAATTTAATTCAAACAGTCTCTAATGGTCTTATAATTAAAAATCTACATAGAGTTTTAGCGTTTAATCAATCTAAGTGGTTAAAATATTATACTGATTTTAATACTGAATTGAGAAAGAAAAGTAAAAATAATTTTGATAAAGATTTCTTTAAATTAATGAATAATGCAATCTTTGGAAAAACAATGGAAAATGTCCGTAAAAGCTGTTCTCTAAAAGTTTTAAATGACAATAATGACCCAGAGACAATAAAGAAGTTAAATAAATTTATAAGAAAACCGAAATATAAAACGTCCATCCAAATTCCTAATTCAAAAATAAATATTTTCCCACTTACAAAGACAATTATTGAGTATGATAAACCAGTTTACATAGGTTGTCAAATTTTAGATATTAGTAAGACATTAATGTACAGTTTTCATTATAATTATATGAAACCAAAATTTCCAAAAAGTAATACCTTATATAGTGACACTGATTCAATAGTTTACCATATTAGGACTGATGATTTTTATAAAGATATAAGTCCCGATGTTCCTCAATGGTTTGATACAAGTAATTATACAAAAGAGAAAGGATCAATTCCTTTAAATATCAATAAGAAAGAATTAGGATTTTTTAAAGATGAAAAGGGAGATTTTATAATAAAAGAATTTATTGCAATAAGAAGTAAATGTTATTCATTTAAGACACAAGATGAAGAAAAGAGCACATTAAAAGGAATAAATAAATCTGTGCGTCTTCAAAAAATAAAATTTGAAGATTATTATAAATGTTTATTTGAAGATATAGAACTTAAAGTGACTCAAAGTAATTTTGTAAATAAGGACCATGTCATCCAGACAGTGACATCAAATAAGTTGGCTTCAAAAAATGAAGATAACAAAAGAATTATGGGGTCCAATAAAATTGATACATTTGCTATAGGACACTATAGACCACATTGAAATAAATTAATCAAATATGTCCTTATCAAAAATCTTTCCTTTCTCGTTAAAGCCCTATTATAAATTAGAAGACCATAAAAGTTCATCTTAGCAAATTGATTAGAAAGATTGCCATTACCAATAGAGAGACGACCTATATCATTCATATTAGGGTAAAGTGAGGACACTGAATCGAAACTTAATAATGTATTATTTAGATGAGAATTGATATTATTTTCTTTTCTTGTATAGGTCCATAAAGTCTTTTGTCCTATAAAATTAATTGAACTCTTCGTTAAATCATATTTATATCGTCCATCAACTTCATTAGTATGATCTACTACGAACTCTTTATGTATCCAAGGCAAACGCATGTTAAATCTCTTTGATGGAATATATGAAGTACCATTGTGACATATCCAATTCAAATGTGAACTTTCTTTTAATTCTTTTATATTTTGTACAAAAAATATTGTAACATCAGTACCATTTGAATTAATTATTTCACTTATGGGAACTGATTCCTTTCTTAATTGATTGGAGGTACCATTAAAATCTATATAATATCGAGATACATTAGTGTCACATTTCAATATAGGTGCCTCAGTAATACTTTTTGATTCTAAAGACACCTTATTATTAATGTCACTCAAAATTTGGACATTTTTACTTTGATCTATAGTGCAATTTATTAGGTCAGGTATGAAGACTAAGGAGAGACCATTCTTTACTGGTAATCCTGATAAGACACGTTCATATTTGTAGAAGGTCTCATGTATGAAATTTGAGTCAACATATAATTTATTACAAGCGTCATTATTATCATATGGTTCTTTAACATTATGGATATATTTATTATTTACGTCTAAATTAGAGTCAATGGAGACAAGACCGTCCATTGACTTTATAATGCCTTTATCGTCTAATACGAGACTTTTAGGACGATTTATAATATAACGACCACTTTGCACATTGAAGTAAGGAATAAATCCAGCTCCTATAGTCTAATCTACGTAGACTCCATTCATTGTGGCATTATTGACAATCCCGTCAATGTAGTCTTTACTAATAGGCCTAGCTTCATATAGATCTATTAAACCACCATGTTGACCTTGACCTTCAGTTCTCAATCTATAATATGTGTAAGGCCTCGTAATCTTAAATTCTGTCACTTTCCTAACGTTGACATTTTCACTTTTGGACATTATTAAGTCATATTCCTTGTCATCATTTGAAGCTTCTAAAGTCCATCTAGTAATATATTGAAATATTCCAGAGTTACCAGATCTATAAATGAGGGCTATTTTATAAAAGCTTTTAGGACTCTGTAATTTAATCTTAATCCAAGCACTTTTATTCTTTTCAGTATTGCTGACTATCCATGAAGTATTATTATTATTATCAAAAGCATCTGATGGTAAACACCAAGGCCTATGTGAAGATGATCCAGTCACAGTATGTCCTGCTCCATTTAAAGGACTAGTTTCCTTTTGATAAAATGGTTCTACTTTATAATATAATCGGTCAAGTGTCCTCATTGATACGAGGGCTTTGGGACTCTGTTCCTTCTTACTATTGACTATTTCATACTGATTTAAATCGATGTCACCGTGTAATAAAAGAGGGTTCCTCATTATCAGTTCATTATTCATTGAAGAAAAGCCTTGGACATTAAGGAAATTATAGTTTTTCATATCTATATTACTACTTATTAAGAGATTTTGACCAGAAGGGGCATCTATGCCTCCTACATTTCTTATTTCATTATTATTAATGTCTATTACTTTAGTACTATTGTCGATTAAGTTGACATTTTTCATTGAATTATTATTTAAGTCAATAGGGCCTATCATTATATTTGTACCATCTAGACGAAGAAAGTCATAAGGAATTATGAGTTTACTGTCACTTTTAGTATTAGTTTCTCCTTCCGATCTACCAAATTTATCCATATTATATTAAACTATATATACTTTTTTTAAAAGAATTATAATAAGGAGGTCCATTTTTCATTTCATTTATTATGTAGAGACATAAGTGACCACAAAGAACTGATTCTCTATCTTGAACTTCATATGTGTTAATATGGGTAGGCCTCCTCAAATAATCAAATAGTTCATCTAGTGGATCAATATATCAATATCCATATAATATATCAAAATAAAAAGATCCAGAAGGACTTGTAAAATAGCAGACCCAATGAGGTCCTGGTCCCTCCTTATCATCTAAGTTGACTATGGCACATTCTGTATCTAAAATTTGTCTTGAAAGGTTATTTCTCATGAAGACTCCTTTAAATGACTTCAATTTTAGTTGATCAGCCAATGACTCTAATTCAAAATTTGTCAACAATTTACTAGGAATTTCAATGCCTCCTACATTCATTTTCTATATAGAGAGATTAATTTAAATTTAAAATATATAAAATAATAATGAGTGTTGACAATCTATATGAAATTTTATGTCATATTAGGACTAAAGCGGAAGAACATAGTAATCTTGATGAAAATACTACCAAAGAAATAGATCAAATATATAAAATATGCGGCTTTTTTGCTCCACCTAAAATAGACGTGTTTACTAAATTAGATAAATGTATTCAAAAAGTATCTAATTATATTTTTATCGAATATAGAGATCAAGCAAAAAATGTCTCTAAGTTTCTATAATTGAGAAGTATCTGATTCCTTTATCCAACTATTAAATTCATCCGGATAACCTAACCATTTAACAAATAATTCTCTATTCCCTTTCTTTCCTTTTCTTTTTAAAACTTTTTCGATTCTATATATTTCTTGATCAGTCTTCTGCAATTCTTTTTCGTAGAATGAACCTTGTACATTATTGCCATTAAGGTCACTCTTTTTATAAGTTATAGGATCAGTCCATTTAATAGTATCCACTATAAATACTTCTTCAGTCCATCTAGTCGTATAACCTTTTTCAAAATGACCTTTCTTTTTCGTGATAAGAACGCGGTCACCTAATTTAAACTTAGGCTTTTCTATAACAGGAACTTCATCTCTATATAAGGTATCGTGGACTTCTTTCTCATTTTCTTTGTTACTAGCCTCCCTAGGTGCCATCTTAATAGAAGAACGGACTGTCTCATTATATTCATCGACTAAAGATTGTAAATCATCTATATAGACATTTTTAATTTTTTCAGTAAATGATTTAAACATCTTTTCTTTCATAGTCCTATTCCATCTTTCTTCAACTGATGACTTTTCTTCATTTTCAGTAGAACATAAGTGAACATCATTATCTTCTAATAAATTGTGGACATCTTTATTATAAAATTCTTTACCTTTATCTGTCCACAATTTATTTGGTTTCCTTTCTTCAAATATATTTTTAAAGGAATTGGCAACAGAACGGCCACTTTTATTTTTTAATGGAATCATGAAACCATATTTACTAAATACATCAATTACTGATAATATGTACCGATAGCCTTTATTAAATTTAGCAAATGATGTCATATCAACTAAATCTGCTGCCCAAATATCATCAATTCCAGATGACAATACTTTCCTTCTTCTAAATTTACGAATGACAGGCCTGTGCAACTCATCAGCTAATCCTAATCCAAGTTTATATTTAGTCCCTATTATAGAACGAACAAATGCTCGGTCAACTCTTTCTCTCATGTTTTTAGGAACTAAAGAAGAGAGTGAGACTAACATTTTTTTGTCGCAATCAGATTTTTCCTGATTTGAAGATATGTCTCTATAACAGATGTCGTGTTTCAAAGCAATAGAGTCTACTTGATTATATGGTTCTTGACCAGGCAAAGGATTGTCATTAATGTCTAATTGAGTTTCTAATGGATTATATGGTCCAGTATATTTATGACCTGGCAAAATCCATCCCTTTTTTGGTTTTGGCAAATGGCCTATTAATTTATGAAGATCAATTAGTCCACCACTTTTTAAATCGTCCATTTATTATTTTATTTCAATATATATAATGAATAATAAAATATTAGATTTTTTATCGTGGCACGATGATGACCATATAAAGTATAATAGTGTGCCTAAGAAACTTAGACTTTTAATATGTGGATCATCAGGTTCAGGTAAGACACATTTATTATTAAATATGATTTTGCAAAAATGGATTACATTTAGACAATTAATGATAGTGAGCCCATCTATTTGGCAACCAATGTATCAAGTCCTCATTCATGGTCTCTCTAATGGATTACCATTTGATTGGATCATTAACATTTTCCGTAATAAGAAGAAAATAAAAGAATCAAGTCTTTCTATAGAAGATGTCATTACTTACTTGAGAGAAGATGTTCCTATTATTAATGAAGTGCCAGTCTCTCCATATAAAAGTATAGAAGAATTAGAAGATTTGGACTTAATAGAAAAAGATACTTTAGTCGTCTTTGATGACCTCATGTTAGATAAAGGTGCTATGAAGAGAGCCGAAGAATTATTTGTCAGAGGAAGGCCCATGGGAATTTCAGTAATCTTTATTACTCAAAGTTATTATGAAGTACCTAGGAGAACTATTAGAGAAAATTGTAATTTTTTAATCTTATTCAAACAAAATAAGACTAGTTTAGATCATTTATATAGAGACTACAGTACTGACATGGATCGTAATGAATTTGACCAATTTTGTAAGAAAGGTTGGACTAAGAGACATTCTTTTATTGTCCTCGATAAAACAAGTGAACCTAATAATGGTCGTTATCGATTTGGTCTTAATGACTATTATATTCCAGAACAATATAGATAGTAGTTAAAACGTCCTATTGTTTCTTTATTTAAATAATATTATTATTTATATAGACAATGAATAGAGATCCAAAAGTATTAGAAGAACTTATTAAAGTAAAAAAAGAATTGAGAGGTAAAAATGATCAACGCTTCTTATAAAATCAAGGATTTACTGATTATACTAATAAATTGTTTAAGCCTGTAGTTGATTCAGAAAAAGAAAATACAAAAAAAGTTGAAACAGGTCAAGACCGTATAATAATGGCTATTGAAAATGAAGGTCTTAATAGAAGTGAAGAGAATAGACATCATATTTCTTTATTTGATTCAGCAAGAGGAATGCCTGCCTTAGAAGAAAAAGAAGAAGAAGAATTGGAAAAAATTAATGTTAATAAACATATCTATACTGTTGCTAATCTTGTATTTAATCAAAATAAATTAAAAGATGAAACTAGACCAATCTCCATATCTGATGATTATAAATCTATAAAAATAGGACCTAAGAAAATGGAAGCTTCTATTGAAGATGATGTCCTTATTTTAGGTGACAAATCTTATCCAATAACTGAAGGTCTCATTAGAAATTTATTTTTAAAAATTCTTATGCGGATGGATATGAAGTGACTGATGATGAAAAAAGTTATTATGTCGACATCTTATATAGGACAGGACAACTTTATGACCGCAATGGTAAAAGAAAAATTTATGCAAAAGGAGACAAGAATGAAAGGATAATAAGACCATTTTTAAATAATTATCCACAATATGAAAAAGTAGCAGGAAAAGGAATGGGGAATAGAATGGGGTCAATAGGAAGACCAAAACAAAATAGATGTAAAGGAATTGATGTCATCGTCGGCAACTCAGATGAATTAATAGATCCAATGCAATTGGCAATAGCTTCTATTCAAGTTGGCTATACTAGTACATTACTTAGAAATAAAGTAATAGCAATTGCCGATAATTTATTTAAAAATAAAAAAAAGATCTAAAAGTATATATACGGAAGCATTAAGTTATGTTAATTAAACAAAGGAAACACTTTGAAAATGCACGTCAATATAATGGATCAGGTATTTTTGATGGTATCATTAAAGGATTGACAAGTGAAACGGCTCAGTCTATTGGAAAGGCTAGTCTACAAGGTATTACGAAAGGCATTCAGTCGGGAAGTGAATATGCTACTAAGGAATTAATGAAGAGTGCAATTAATAAAGTCCATAAAAATCATGGTGCCATTATTGATCCTAAGACCAATAAGGAGACTAGAAAGCTATTGGATTCATTAAAATCTGGATCTGGCATTAAAATAATATATTAATTTAATATTATTATTTTTTTAAATATATAATGATGAGCAATTTAACAACATTTGATAAGCCTGAAATTGATAATACAATTGTAGAATAGGAACATATTGAAATAACGAAAGTAGACAATAATTTTGATAATGGTTCTGAAATTAGATTAGATTTGACTAATGAAAATATATTTACGAGGCCAAGTGATTCATATCTACTCGTTGAAGGACAATTAGTAAAAAACGATGGCACTGCTTATGATGCTGCTGATAATGTTTCCCTTGTTAAAGGAGGAATCCTCTATTTGTTTCGTCATATTAAATATTATATAAACGAAAAAGAAGTTGAATCATGTGGTTATCCTGGAATAGTATCTAATATGTTATCTTATTTGTTAGATGATAAATCATATAATGATACTGTTTCCTTAAATCATGGTGGAGTCCGCGATAATAGAGTAGCAGCCGCTCCAGAAAGTATTGGTTTTAGAGCAAGAAGAGACTATTTATTAAGTTCTGATCCAATAGGTACATTTTCATTTTATATTCCTCTCCGTCGATTATTTGGATTTTTTAGAGAGTATGATAAATTAATTTGGGTAACTACGCAAAGAGTCTCTCTATTTAGAGATACTACTGATAATAACGCCATTTTTAGAAATGCTGCTATTGATCCTGGTCATGTTACTGTCACTAAAATTAGTTGGTTTGTTCCCCACATCTTATGTAATGATGAAATGAATTTGAAATTATTGAAACAAAAAAAAAATTATAGAAAGAGCCCAATTGATATTGGTTTTAGAGGTGTCTATTGTTCTAGAATAGAAGTTCCTCAGGATAATACATTTACTTGGAGATTAGGGGCTAGAAGTTCTCCAGAAAATCCTAGATATCTCTTATTGGCCTTCCAGACTAATAAAGAAAATAATCAAGGTAATAATAGCGCCTTATTTGATAATGTCAATTTGACGAGTTTAAAAGTCCTTCTCAATGAAAAACAATATCCTACTGTAGAATATACTGCTAATTTTACAACAAATCAATTTAGTAGACTTTACAATGATGCCATTCAATTTAAAAGCAAATTTTTCGAGATAGAATCTACTAAAAAAAAGATAACATCTTCTGTCAACATTGGACCACAAGATTATAAAACTTTATTTCCAATATTTGTCATCGACCTAAGTAAACAACAAAGTAGAGTCCACCATAGTCTCTCCGAAGTAACTATATTTGCTAGATTTGGTGCCAACGTTCCTGGGCAGACAAGGGCTTTTTGTACTTTAATATCGGACCGCTTTATTAAGTTGGAATCAGATGGAAATAGAATTATTATGAAATAAAGATAATAATATTTATTATTATATAATGGAACAATTAGAAATATTGAAGCAAATTGAAAGTAGTGCAAAAGGTAAAGAAGGATTTGATGTTCTCTTATCAGGTAAGTCTACTTCACTATAGGCTTCATTTAGTCCTGAAATAGATCTTCATAATGGACGATATCACGTTGCGTTAGACTACATCAGTACATATAATTCTATTCCAAATATAACAAAAGATAATAATAGACTTGAATACTTCAATGGCACTTCTTGGAAGCAAATACATTTAGCTGAGGGATCATATGAAATAGAGCAATTAAATAATGACATTATTTGGCATATGAAGGCATATAATGATTATGATACTATAAATGATAGGTCTTACATTAATCTTAATCCAATTCCATCTAGGTTGACATGTCACATTGAAATAGTGGCACCTTATCTATTAATGTTGGGTGGACCATAATTCAAGATTGAGGACTGGCTCAGGTCTATATTTGACTGTTCCTAAGAAATCTGGTAAAGGAGTAGATATTTATGATTTAACTGAAGAGGAAAAACATGGTGCAGGATTTTTAAGTGCCATCCTAAAAATATTGCCTCAAATTGCTAAAAAGGTTTTGCTAGCTCTTGGTATTGGTGCTTTGACTGGTGCTGCATCGGAAGGCGCTTCACAGGTTATAAAGAAGATGGCTGGTAAGAAAGTTCGCGGACTTTATCTTCATACAGAAGGAGGTGACATTTATGACATGACAGAAACTGTTGAGGGGTCTGGCCTCCTTAGTTCACTTGGTATTAAAACACCATTGAGTAAGATACCAATTTTAGGATCAATTTTATTTTAATATTTATTTTTAATAAAAAATTATCATTTATATAGAGAACGGATAATAGATATGGTGGACTTAGAGAAGCTCTTAGTAATATTAATAATGTAATTAATGATGAGACGTGGCCAGATGATTTAGAAATTAAGTTTAGTCAGTATGATAATAGTCCTTCTGTGACACAATTTAAAGATTTACCATTGGGTCACTATAAAATTATAAGTAAAGAAAATAGTGACCTTTTAAAATTAACACTCATTGACCAAAATGGACAAAAATATTCAACGTATGCACCAATAATGATATTAGATGAACTTATTAATAATAAATATAATTTTATTTGTAATTGTGGAAAATCCGAATGTCCTAAATTAGCTTAATATAAAAAATATATTATAATATAAAATGAGTCTGAGTGTCCTCTTCGAATTTTTAGATCGTCTTTATCCTTGTGAAAAGATTAATAATAATATATATGTCTATTTTCAAGAACAAGTGTCATTAAATACGAATAAAAATGTTGCTTTGGGGCTGCCTATTTCTTTTATAATTAAATCTGGCGCTATCATATTAGAATTAGATGACCCTCGATTAATTGCTTTGAAGGAAACATATTTAAGAAATTCAGCTCCTAATTTTAATATTACTTTATATAGTCATTCATATTCCAGAGTTGACCATAATGCTGGAGATCTATTATGTGTTTTGAGACATGTCAACTACTTAATTTAATATATATTTTTTTATTTAATAATATATAATGAGTTCTTTTGTCGTACACCAAGATTTTAAAATTTTATCAAATGGCACTGAAAAACTTAATTGTTCTGATAATGTCACTTTAGATCGAAAAGAGATTATTGTAAATTAAGGCGGTCAACCTCGTCTCTCCATAAATGAATCTGTAAATGTCACTGTAAAAGCAGCTGAGAATCAAAATATTGATTTCCTAGTATCCGGGACAGGCCGTATTAATATAGGTCCTATGAGAGGGTCTATTAGTATCGATCCTGATACTAAGGAAGGCATCATGAGTACAGATCGATTTTTTGGTTCTATTAACGTCCTCATTTCGAATGATCTTTATTCTGCTTCTTTCATGTGTTGTAAAAGAGATGGTCTTCCTGGCATATGTAATACAGTTTGTTCGGATGGACCTGATGATGAACATTTAAAATTAAAATGGATCGACAATAATTTATATGTCAATCTTATTAATAATAATAATTTATTGACAGACTCTATTAATTTATATGTTACCGTTTATTAAATAAATGTTACCGTTTATTAAATATTATTTATTTTATTATATATATAATGTCGAAAGTACCAAATGCACCATTGTACCCTAAACTAGAAAAAGAAGATGCCAACAAATACAGATATTCTAAAATTTTGATATTAGAAAAACAACTTAACGCTGAAGTTGAAAAATATGAAAAATTAACAAAAAAATATAATAAGATAGGTCATTTTTTTAGTGTCATCAATTACATATGTTAATGGTGTTTCATTCGCTACTACTAGCTCAGCCATTGCTACTTTTGCTGGAGGTATTACAATATTGGCTTCTATTCCTCTAGCCTCTGTTGGTGGTCTTTTTACTCTTTTATCTGGAGCGTCCCAATTAGGTAATAATAGGATGAATATCAAAAAATTAAAACATTGGGGAACAGTACAAATCGCGAAGAACACTGTCCATAATTTAAATAGACTTTGTAGTAGATTGTTAACAGATGGCAAAGTCACAGATGAAGAATTTGAACTAGTATTAACTTTGGAAGCTAAATATTATGGACAGAAAAATAATATTAGAGAGAACAAAGAGAAACTGAAGTTGGCATTTAAGAAAGGAGAACAATCTATGAAGCGTAAATTAATTGATAAGTAGACATATACAAGTATATTCCTCACTTGAGACTCGAGTGATAACGCTATCTAATACAAGGGAATATAGCGACTTACTTAGAATATATAGTAAATCTACTTACATAGAATATATAGTAATTGGTGGGAGTGTGACATAGCATGGAACGGTTTTGTCTACCAGCATCATTACATAGAATATATAGTAAATCTACTTACATAGAATATATAGTAAATCCCACTTACATAGAATATATAGTAAATCTCACTTACATAGAATATATAGTAAATCCCACTTACATAGAATATATAGTAAATCTCACTTACATAGAATATATAGTAAGCGGTGGGAGTGTGCCATAGCATGGAACGGTTTTGTCTACCAGCATCATTACATAGAATATATAGTAAATCTCACTTACACAGAATATATAGTAAGCGGTGGGAGTGTGCCATAGCATGGAACGGTTTTGTCTACCAGCATCGTTACATACAAAACTTTAATGTCGCTAAAGTAAAGTATGATCGACTAAGGCAAACGCCTTAGTCGATCATACTAACGCTGCAGTCAATGAACCGGTGATTTCATTCGACTTGATTAGTATCTGACATGGTGGCATTTTTATGTTTGTGAGAGCATCGGTAGTCTCTTTTTTTTCTGCTTTTTGAGTCTCTTGTCTGGATTAAGAGGACTTGTTAGCTTCTTTAATTTATAGATGAAAATTTTGTAATAATACTAATAAATACCTATGTTTTTCTTTATTATATGTGTGAACGCTGAAAAATTGAAAAGTACCGTAAAAACGGCTGTGCGGTTAAAATGGCTTGAAATCAAGATTGGAATTGAAAAAATTTTGAGGGGCAAAAATACAAGGGTGCTTTTATGGACTGTTTTATTGGTTTTGCAGTTAGTTTTGGGGGAAAAAATTGGAATTCACTCGTCTCATGCAATTTATCTACTACTAGCAAGGTTGAGAGATGGTTTGGGCATGTAAAAGGGTGGAACCACCTGGTAGAAGAAGAATAGGACGCCCCAAGCTAAGGTGGATGGAATGCATCTGGAAGAACATGAAAGGAGTTGGGGGAAGAGGAAGATGACGCCCTGGTTTGGGCATCTTTGCGAAGATTAACTGTCGCAGCGTCCCCACACTGAAAGTAGGATAAAGCTAAAAGAAGGAAGAAGAAGTTTGTGGACGTCAGCAGAGGTGATGGATATAAAGACAGATGCCTTGGATATATAGGTCTTTCATTGTTGATCTTGCTCTGGAGGCTCCTACTTTTCTTAATAGTGACTAACCGTGAGAACACAGATTTCACAACTTGTTGCGAATTATGATCTCAGCGGTAATCAATGAAATTTGTATTTTTCAAGAAGATTCATAAAATTGTGGTTGCTCAGTACTATGGTTTTTAAGCTTTCGATCATCTTAGGACAGGGTATATTAGAAACAGTTCCTTGCTTTAAAAAATCCGCTTTTTGCAGTTTGCTTCTATCATTTGAAAAAAATCTTCAACGAAAAATCTGCCAAAGGAATTCTCTTACTCTGCAGTAAATATGTTAGCTAGTTTGTGAAGTTAAATTACTATGGTGTATTCCTTATGGATTAAACCAGTCATGATGTGAGCTAATCGAGCGTTTCCACAATAAGGTCTGAGATGAGTTTTCAAGAGATTTATTTTTAACAATGTTTTTTTACCAACCGCGTTCGAAGCAGGCGTTTACTTGCAATGCCTCCATTGCCTGAGGCATCAATTTTGGAACCTTTCTTCGGCTCACAAATGATTTGAGATCACCAAGTTCACATTTAGATTGAAGAGCAACAAAGTTTCGCAAGTCCATTTTGATGTTATCTTAATAAATATTCCTAGGGAAAGCCGAAAGTATATTAAGTACAACACTTCAGTCTCCTCCAGTTTTCCATTGGAAGACTTTATCAGAATTTGCTCTAAGTGAAAGTGATTCTAGAAATTATCTTGCCCAAACTTTCTCGTTATTGTTCTTGTTTTCATATTTGGAGCTCCAAAATACATCGCCTTGTAAAATTCTCTTGGAGAATTCGGGAAGTAACAGATTACTATTGCACCATAATCCGTTAGCTTGATGGGTCAGCTTCTTTTCCTAAATACAGCTGCTTTATCAGTATCATACCGTTTGTGCAACTGCTCAATGATATAAAAAAAATTAAAGGAGTCATCATTGTGTTCCCGTTTCAGGGAGTTCACTGTCATTTTTGTAATTTCATAATATTCAAGTACGGATAGACTTGGCTCTTTCAGTGATTGGCTGAGCTGATCACGTTGCTCCATGACCAAAGAACTCAAGTTACACCCAAACAAGTACATGGCTTCAAGTCCTGCAGCCTTGATCCTTTGGTCAGCCTTGATGATAGCTGCTGCACCCACAATCGCCCCCTTCGTGAGTGCTGGTCCATCATAACACTGTTTCCTTGCGTCTTGGATACCAAAGTCACCTCGTTTCAGGACATCTGAAATTTAATTTGAAATGGTTTTTGGTTGTAAATCCAAGTACTCTTTATGGCACATTAGTTCATGACAAGCTCTTGTTGTCCAGATACATCACTTGTTTTGTCAGGCATCATACCAAAGTATTTGCATTTGCAATTCTTCATTATTCCATGGCGTCTCGGGTTGTTTGTGCATCAAATAGCTCAAAACGTTCAATTAGAATCCAAGGAGACGTAAGCTTATTATACTTTTTATTGAAGCATTCATTAATGTCCAGCTTTGGTTTTCCTTAATAGCTAAATATTGGGTGAGCAGTAAAGTTACTTTTCTCCATTACTCTATTAGGATCCCATGAACCAGGAATTACCTTTCCTGAGAGAAAAAAGGAACTAAAGTGACTACAAAATTTTAGCAGGCATTATGTATTTCATTGCTTTTCCTGTTCTTCACTATTATCAATCGTATCTTTCCTGAGCAATTTCTGGCATGACCATGAGCTGTAGCATGACTGCTGTAATTGGTTCATTATTCTGGAGCTCTGTAAACTCTTTAATCTCTTCAGTACCTTTTTCCAATTCTTAAAACCTATTTCAGTGGAGACCCTTCCCTTAGCATGGTCCTTACAAGTTTTACTTTCACCGCTCTTCCAAAGAAATAACGGCATGAGGTTCGTTCATGGAGTTCATAGTTATAGTACAATGGCATAGAAGGTTTTGGTCACCTCGACGTACCCAACCCGAACAGCCATGACATTCACATATTGAGGCCTAAAGAATATATTGAAAGCAAATTATTTAGTAAAATTAATGACTATTTTCTGTTCAAATCTCTAACCAATGTGAGCTACTGATAATGTGTATCGCCAGCTGACGAGGCCACTCACTTCAAAAGGATTGCAACAAAAAATTCTTATAAACAATATCGCATTGGTAAATGGAATTTACCTCGTCATGTTTTTCCCATTTTTCACAAAATGGACGTGGCGCAAGTTGTAAATTTTTTTCTACAAAACTGCAAACCGTGTTTGGTTAACTAATGTGCAGCTTAATTTAGGCTTCACTAATTACTTAAACGGTTTATTTACGCGTAATAAAATAAAAGTGTATCTCAAACCCTAAAAAGAATATTTAATATTACTTATACATAGGCCACTGGCAGTAACTTACGGCAGTAGGTCATTTGGGGGCCTGATGAGTGGTAGATTGATTCTCAGGCGCTCAGTACCTATTTAAATAATTGTATGGTATTTACAAAGGATTACTTTAATGCTCTGATATTTCAAAGTAATTTTTTCTTGGGAACATCGACTTCTCATTACATGAAAGAATTTTCCTTACTGGCTACATATTTTAAACGTAAAGTTCCATTAACAATACCTCTGCCCAAAGACATTAAGTATTTTTCTGTGCATTCATTTTTAATATCAAATCGCGTTTTTCAGGTTGCAAGGAAGAACTAAAAGTGACGTGCTTCGGCATTCCCCAGATTTACGGAAAACCCACATATCATTCAAAAACCTCTTGCTTCTGGGTAGCGGACGTTTCGGCATCAAGAAGACATCAAAGGAAAAAGTAGTCACATGCCCTGAATTTAGTAATCAATTGCTCCTCTATCACACTGAAGTCCAGTCCCTGTTTCAGTTCCTCTGTCCTATTTTTATTTGAGTTATTTATCAGGCAGTTCCAGTTGGGAGAAGAGGAACTGACTACTGAAGCGGTGGTAATGCCCGCAGAAAAGACCTCCACAGTTCCAGTAGGGCAAAGACCATGCACAAGTGCGACAAGTGTGTCTGAGTGCCATTCGCGAATCAGCCTGTTCAGCCGCAAGCGCTACTGTTCCAGCAGAGCAGAATTTTTCTTTCTATGTTCAAGATACAGGCCTGGGCCAACAACAACAGCAGCAACAATAACAATTCTTCAAACATGTTGCGACCGACTTTCTGGTGGCTCTTTACTTTGAGATTAGGCCAACGAAATCTTCTTCATGGCAATGTGAAAATTTCGGTACAAAGAAAGTGTTTTTTGTCATTGCCTCAGTGATAATCTGACAGCATTCTTTATTGCTACTACATAAAAAGGAATGGGCTTGAATACAGCTTAATCTTACAATCTGAAAGCAGTTTTGCTTCGAAACATTAGTAGTCTAATTTAGTCCACGACAAAGAGACCAAGGAGAGGGTTTACTTGTTAAACGTACTGCAATACAAAAAGCTTTATTGAGTAGTACTGGGAGATTTCAAGCTACCAGGGCTCCTAGTGAGCCTTCTGGGTTTTACAAAGGATCCATTAAGTATGTTTACAGGGAACGTGACATACTAATTTTCATCACAGTAAGCATGTTTGACTTTCTCAAGGGGTAATTTAAACATAGGAAAGAAAAATTAAAAGGGTAGCCCCTAGCGGACCAGAAAACTTTTGTGCTACCTTTCCACCTCGAACTTGTTGTTTTCATGGAACAGCTCAATCATGGAAGAGAATCAGGAGCAATAAATAATCTCCCTTAAGTGTTTTCTTTCCCCTCCAATGCCAAAATAAAAGCAGGAGTTATAAGTTGAATTACATGTACACTTGTTATTAGATTCCAAGATCCAGATCTACTCAATAAAAAAGAGAAGTCGCTTATAAAAGCTTCGTAGCAGTTGCAAGACTTTTAACTATTGGAGAACCTAACTCGAAGCAACAAAAGGTGTGTGAAATTTCCTTAATAGTTTATACGCCTAACACTTATGTTGGACCAGGGCCCACGCAACGATTTGAAAAGTAGAGGGGCCACACGAGTTACTATCTAAGGAGGCCCCACCATGGTTGGGGCCGACGGTCCAGAAAATTTTTGAAAATCAGGGTGTCTAGAAGGGCTAAAAATGAACTCTTTTTCATGTTTCAAAGGTTACTTTTAATAGTGAAAGACAAATTAAAACTACAGAAATACCACTATATCCATGCATAAGTATATAAGTATAAGTAAGTATATAATCCTGTTAAATTTACAAGTCGTTTTTATCAAATTTTCCAAATATATTTTTCCTATTTGCTTTAGAATCAACAAACTCATTAGCAACCTCGATTAGTGAGAGTTTGTCACAAAGTTCCTTGTGGCAAGATAGTAGTGCCAAAGAGTTGAATCGCTTTTGTAATATACTTGATCTAATCCATGTTTTAAGCCTACGAGCTAGAGAAAACGATCTTTCTGGTGTGGCACTTGTAGCTGCGCTTACGAGAACGAGCTTAGTTAACTTCATTACGTTGCTGATAAGTCCTCTGTGTTCTCTTGGTTGAGATGCAAGTTTCATCTTTATTTCTTTAAAGTGAGAGACATCCTCATCAGCACAGATGGTTCTGAGAATTTGAAGCTCAGCCGGTAAAGCAGAGAGATCAAGATCATCTCTATAATTTTCCAACTTCTTCAGCTCCGCTTCATACGACTCTGACTTGATGGCTTTTATCATTAGCTGCTCGATATTTGAAAAGAATTGATAACTCGGTTGCTCGAAACGATCGGTTATTGCTTTAACCACAGTATCAATTGCATCAAAGTAGATAATACGGTAGTGATCAACTGCTGATTCAGGGTGATATTCCTTCGTATTCCGAGAGGAATCTTCATAACCATCCAAAAATTGCATTAGCGAATACTTCGGTCTGCGGCGTTTCCTCGGTAAAGATGGTTCTTCTACATCCAACTTACTCGCCTTCAGCTTTACAGTTTCGAAGAAGAGGTTGAAATCTTGAGATGTCCTCATACCTTTTAAGGTTTTGACAGTTAAATCGGCATTTCTTTGACCATTTATAGCTGACATCTTCTCTTCTTGCAAAGTTTTTGATAGGTTATCTGTCAAACTATACAACCTATGACTTAGCAAGAGGCCAAAAAAGAAGGAAAATGATTCCATTTGAGACTGGCATCCAATGATACGAGCACGAGTTTCGGCATCAAGCTTTTCACTCAGGCAAGTCGCCCAAAGCTGTTGCAAAGTTCCGTACTTCTGAATGATTTTTTTGAAACAAGAAGCTCTCACTGTCCACCTTGTGGTTGAAAGTTTATTCAAGGACACAGGCTTTTCTTTCTCTCCATTCTCTGCAGTCGCACCATCCTCGATCATTTCATCCAGGGATCCCAAAATCTTTTCTCTTTTCGGTGAGTACTTTACAAGCACGCAAATTTCTCCCACAGTACCCATCGTGTTTGACAGAACTTCACAAGATGATGTCAGATCTTTGACTGCCAAACTCAATGTATGACCATGACAATGGGTAACAATAGCTTTAGGTTGGATTTCCTGGATCTGAGTTGCAACTCCTGACCGTTTACCCATCATGTTGCTCGCACCGTCGTAGGTTTGTCCCCTACAATTTTCTAAGGACAAGTTTGATCGTAGCAAAACGTCTTTGATAGCATTCACTATTGTATCACTACGGATATCGTTCAGTTCGTAAAAGCCGAGAAAATCTTCACTGATGACCAAATCGTCATCCACTGTTCTAAAGCACATGGACAGCTGCTCAAGGTTGCCTATGTCCGTATACTCATCTGCCATTATAGCAAAAACGTGCCTTTCTCTGATCTCATGGAGTTTCTGTCTAGCAACATGCTGCGCCATCAGATCTAAAAGTTCATTCTGTATTTCATTGTGCGTGTATTTCATTCTACTTTTATCGAGTTTTGCTTTAATCCCAGGATCTTTTGTCCCAAGCAATAAGAGCAATTGGGTGAAGTTGTCATTCCCTGGATTCCCTTGAATAGCAATGCCTTGTCTTGCCAAATATTGGAGACATCTTATGACATCGATCAAATACTTCCGCTCTAGTTGACGAGAATCCGCGATGCTCTTGTTGGTTAGCTCGGCCACATTCCCACATTGAGGTACCACTGTTTCCAATGCAGCAGCTGCTTTGTGACAGTTTGTCATTTGATGGGTTTCAAAACATTTCGGCGCCTTCTTCCACGAATTGAAACCGATGCTAATGTACGCCTGTTCTTTGTTCCTCTCACTAAGTAAAGCTTGATTTTTGCTTTGTTTCGTACAGTAACTGCAGAAGACACGGTCTGACCTACAACAATAAAAAAGAACATATAATCTTCAAACGTCGAAGAAACCAACGATGTAGAAAGTGAATCGTCATGGCGCTCATTTCATACCCCCTAGACATTTCACGATGATAATATTGACTGGTTTTGGTAACTGTGATGTGTAACTCAATACGAAGCTGCTTTTATAAAATTAATCATAAATGTACCTTGTGTCATAATGTAGCCAAGAGAATTGATCAAACCATTGGTACTGACAGGAGCGACTTCTATCTCCGATTTTTGTCTTTGGAAAGGTGAAACGTTTTGGTGGTCGATATGGGAGCACTGTAGATGCAGCCGATAACGATGGAACTTCTTCAGGTTCAGCCGTGCTTGTCGACGTTGTAGATACACTGGATACATCAGATGATGACTTGTCTTTTTTCTGAGCTACTTTGAAGATACCTGTGATTTTACGATTAGACGCCATGTTAACTCGATACACACAACAACACTATATTTGTTTTTCAAGATTTCGTAAATTTGGATGTGAAATACATCCATGCGCACTATGAGTTCATTTTCAAAACAATCAACTAAAGCAAACAAACTATCTGACACGCGTGTTGCATATTGATGAAGCGCATTAAGCAATTAACACTTTTAACACTTTTGCTTTGCAAAAAAGTGAGGGGGCCATGGCCCCCTCGCCCCCCCCGGTAGCGTGGGCCCTGTGGACATTTCAAAGGTAATATAGACATTATTCAGAACTAAAGATTCTGTCAAGTTGTTGCTCTCCATTTCAAGAGAAGGTACCAAAATATTATGAAGGAAGTAGGGTTGGGTGATTTCATATTGAAACTGGATACGCCAATGTTACCTTACAAAGGTTAATCTAGAAAAACTCTTTCAGCGTAACTATTTATTGTGCTTTGAACTGTTATATTTAACCTGCTTACACATTTTGTACAAGGACCAACAGTTGATGTTTTCCAATCACGAAATTTGTTTTCTAAACTTACGTTTAAATTTCCATTGGTATACATAAAAAAATTAAAAGTTCTCCGGACGCATAGAAACATATTGTTTTGCAAAAGACATGACATTTTTTCTTTGACAGCAAAAATAACACTTTCTAAAAAGTCAAATCATGTGTACAAAATGTTTAGGTAGAAACCAGCTTAATTTTTTGTGTGGGAGGGCTAACAGCAATGGAGCTGGCATGTGTATCAACAGCAATATCATAACGTCCGTTTTGGCAGCCTGAATTGTCGACATCTATGCGACGAAGACAGTTTAGCAGCAACTCAACCAATACTGCAATGGTACTACATAATGGCTATGTCTATCTCCAGGAATTTAAACAAATATTCCACCATAATCTTATCAGTGACTTATCCGGATGACAACTGTTATTTACATCATCAGGCATATTGAACATGGGTCACATAACAGCTGTCGCCCAGTTAAGGTCAACCACTGACATTGGAAAAATAAGCAAGATGTCAGTTGTTGAGTGGATATCATGGAATGTTCAGTGACATCCGTTTCCCGGACCACTGACCCAAAACTGACCAAATTCATAAACTAATTTAACGCTAAGACAGACAAAAGTGTTGCTTGTCCCCAATTACAATAATTTTCCAAAAACCTTCCGTACTTCAAGATAAGTTTATAGTCTAACATAATTACACATTGTTGAGCTCGCCCTGTAAAAGATACAGATCGTTGTTTTAAACAAGCATCATAATTGTGGTTAAATTATACTGTTTCTCGACCGTCTATCCCTTTATTTTTTTAAAGTATTCGTTACTAACGTGCGATTCCTTGGCATTCTTTTCAAACCTCTAAAACGGTCATACCAACCAACATCCTTTGTGACAATACTTTCTTCCGGGACTGGATATTGATGAAAAATCGAACTACTTTTAGAAATTAACAGGCCATATTTTGCCACTAACGAAATGTATTTTGACCTAATAAATACAAAATAATCCTATGACATATGTTGCTTACTACTTACAATTAGTAACAAAGTTAAAGTTAAAGTCCAGTCCGATACATCTATTATATTATTACCGTTTACAGGTAGTTAACATTTAAGAAAGATAAAACACCTGAAAGATCTGAGACCCTAAACTTTGTGGCTAACGCGGTCATCACTTGTGTAAAACCGGGGTTATGTTCTTCAAGCATAATGAGCTCAAAGAGCATTGTAATAAAGAGCATAAAAACAATAAGGGTTACTTAGGTAAAAAAGAAATCATATCAAGGTAAAATCTACGTAACTGAAGTGAAAAGTAATGGTACGGAAACAATTTGACTAATACTACTCAATGTTTAACATCTTATTTCCTTAACTCAAAGTTATTCTTTATAAAGACTACATTTTAATCGAACTATAAAATAATTAGTCCATTTATCTGTACTTACTTCAGATAAATTATCAGTAAAGATGCAATGTCTTTCAAACATACACCAGGGATTCTGTAGCTACTTAAACTAGCAGGTGGCCTTAAGGTGAATTTCTAGCGTCCACCAGAGGTAGCAGTAACACCAAAGGTAACCGTTGCCTTGTAGCAAAAACTTCCTTCAGGGGTTATAAGAGGTTATAGTATATAGTTTAAAGTATTAATCTGGTTTAAAGCATTAATTAATTTTAAAGTATTAATCTTATTAATCTGGCTGGTCTCATATCAAAGACTATCAAAGTTTTTATTTGATTTTGCCATATAACAAGGCAAGAGTCATGTAATGGAATCTTAGTACTGATATACATTACGAGGTAAACATGCAAAAAAGTTATTGGCAATCTTGCGGCTTCTTTCAGGTTACATCAGTTGTCACAGAAATACTCTAAAAGTTGGCGTAAAACACAGGTTGCTTAACCTTAAACAAAATTGAATGAAATAGGAGCCTTGTTTAATAGTAAATGCAACGAATCATGATGTAGTGCCAGTTCCCATAAAATTATAAAAGAGTAATACCCTTAAGAAGGACCCAAGACTCTCTTTAAACCATACACTGCAGTTGCATAAAATAACATACAAAACATTTCCCTTTGTAGAAGCGGCTTTACGACACCTCGGGTAGTTAACTAGCAAATCTTTAGATATAATTTAAAAATGAGCTAGGCATAATTAAAAAATTGAACAGGAAGCACATAGATTATTTTCATTTCAGACAATTATCAAGTTTAGTGTCTTGGGGGAGGGGTGGTGCCGAAGTTCCAAATGCGATGTTCTTAAAGCTGAAAAATACAGTAATTATTTGTTCTGATTCTCAACGTCAATACCCAAGCACATGCAACTGATGCTTTCAATTAACTTCGTCAAGACTGGCAAATACTCGGTCCATGTTATCTCTAATCAACACCAAAACAGATAACAGGGAAAATAGTTATCTTTAAATGATAAGCTTTGTATTTGTACTAAAACCAAGCCTGAACTGTGATGCACTAGTCTCGGGACAATAAAAGGGGAGTCCAAATAAACGAGAACGCAGAGAAATTATTTGAAAAACTTCATAACGAAGATGTGGACAATCTGAATACGTCAACATCCACATAGGGCAGCAGCAGATTTATCTCCAGAAACACCAAAACTCTTAGATACAGAATGTGCATGGAACGATTAAATAGTGTGATTCTAAATTGTAGAAATGTAACAACTATCAGTCACAAGCTAACACGTGTCCTTGAAATATTAAAAGGCTGGGAAAGTACTAATAACCTTATGGGGGATGCAAAAATATAGTTGTATCTTGGGTTTATTATTCAGTGCTTAAGAATAGTAGCTTTAGCCATGGTCTTACAACACGTAAAAAATTAACACTCGCATTACCATGCAGAAGTTAATTCAACATAAATATTATCTGCTGCTTGAACTGTGAAAAAAACACGTTATTTCAACAAAAAAAACTTCATAATGAAAATACCTGTATTTTTTTAATCGAAATTACGTCTTTGTACCATTTGTAGGCAACTTAAAGGTAACAAGCAGAAAAAACTCAAATGCTATGTTCCATACGAAACAGGGAATACGTCTGAAACTCATTTACTAACACCCGACTGGGTTAACTTTATGTTCGATCACTGAAAATCTGTTACATACATTCTTCATTCAATGACGTATTATTTAATAAAACTCTTGGCTACCCTGTACTCTTCAAATAAAACATTTTCCTTGTCGTCCTATTTTACGTCACATAAAACAAAACATTTTATGAGTCAACTAAAGCACTGTTTGAAATTGGTCACCTCGTCTCTAGTTCCTACATTGTCAATGTCATGATAATCTGCAGGAAATAAAGATTGATTTTTTTTTGGTATCCAAGGGCAAAGTTTCTTGTTCATAACAAGGTTACATTATCAACCATCACATGCCTTTATCTGGGTGACGAAATGAACCAACCTGCACATAAAAGGTTTTAGGGCTGCGATAATTATAAGTGTAGTCGTATAAAGTGTAGATCTTCGACTACTTTTACGTGCTGTAACAACCAATTCAGTATAAAAATGGGATCTGCGTAGCCAACAATCTATACTTGTTTCCGCTCATTCTTGGAATGCTTTCATGGCTTTGAGCATTTATGCAAACGCCTTTCTATATAAATTATTGACTTGAAATATACAGCTTTCTCGGTTACAAACTACTGACTGCTGGAGCAAATCCTCTATTGGCACCCACAATCACGTACAACCATGTCCTGATACTTTTTCATCACAACATTACTACGGTCATCAAGATAAAGCACTGCAATTGATGAAAGCTTTGTCGGTGTACAACAGGGTTGTGGAATACTTGTTTGTGAAACCAAGTGCACAAGTGTTTGTACGATAGCGTGGTTGGTAGCATTCATGGTATCCCCAAGAGGAAACGAACAATCACCATGACAATAGTGAGCATAATAACCCTCAGGGGCTATAATCCAGTCTGACCAACCTAGGTCTGTGAAGCTGACATAAAGGGAATTCCTTCGGCACCTTGGAAACTCGCTCCTTCGGTATCGGTACAAGTCCTTCAATCCTTTAATACCACTGAGTCCGTCCTTCCTCTGTAGATAATCTTCTGAAATTGATCGAGTTTTCCTGCTACGATCTCGTGTTGCTAACTGTTGCACCAAAATATCTTCATATTTCGGGGAACGAAAGAAAGATACTAAGAACGGTCGTTCGTCTTTCCTTCCCTTCAGATCAACAAAACCCAGCTCATAAAAAGGTAACTTAATGCCATTTCCTGTTTCGCAGATTAGAATTAAACCGTTATTTGAGTTTGGTATCTCTTTCCAAAGTTTGACTGCATCAGTAACATCGAAAACAATCCATCCATACGAGTCTATTGGTATAATTTTGGAGTCCAGCTGCTTGTTAATTTTTCCCACTTGAACAACCTGAACAAGCTTCAAGTGGATATTTGATCTACCATGTCGTTTTACGAATTTTGCTCTCTGCATAGAATCTCGATACACTCGAAGCTCTGAAGCTAAAATTTTCTCGTAAGCAACGTTCGACGTCAGATCAAAAAATAATGCTCCTTCAACGTCTGTAGCATTTGGTCTTGGTATGACGGCTACAAAAATATCAGAGAAAAAACATTTGTTGATATGGTTAATAGTACTATTTCAAAACTTTAATATTACTTTAAAGATAATGAAGTACATACCAACTTTTATTAGCCTCAGTTGATAGTTTCAAAGAATCAGCAGTAAAGTGTTACAATGTCCATAGTGAATTGCAATCAATCAAAGCTATTCGTATCTAAAAAAATACTTTGGCTTTCTGTCTGTGATCCTCACTAGTTATATTTATTGCAAAGAAACTCATCTAGAAATCGCCAGTGATACCAAAGCAAAAGACAGTTAAGAATCGGGCAGAGGGAATATGACAATCTAATTGAAAACAAAGGTAGCATTTTGATTTACTTTTTTGTTGAGTATTAAGAAAATAAAAAAGCCATTTCGTAATGGGTTTGTATACAAAGTAGTCCTACAGAAATATATTCTGTCTATTACGGCCAAAGAACTTAGCACATAAAGCCAAAACACAGAAAAACAGAATGATATGAAAAAAACCCGTAAAATATACCGGTATTTTGATAAAAAGTAGTTAGTGTACATCCTCTTGGTTGCAGAAAACAAGCCGATCAATAATAAAACATTTATGAATATCAGTTTCTCATAAACAAAATCCGATGCTTTATAAAGTAAATCAAGGCACAAAAGTCAATGGCTCTTGAGTAGGTACTAAAGTAATATACGAAAACTAGCTCCCAAGTTTCTGTGCTTACTCCATTCGCGTAAATGATTTAGTTTCGCAAAATCGTAAGAGTGGCCAAATTTATATTGTGCATTGTTTTATTCTGCTGGCGAATTTTTTCTTTTGAGGTAGTCGATTCTCTATATGATTAACGCCATTCCATGTCACTGGCTCAAAATGTCGTTTTGAAAAATCACTCTGAGCGTGTTGTCGAATTCTTGCTCTTTAATGTACCCTTGCTAAAGGTCTTCCCTTTGTATCCTTTTCCACAAACTAAAGCTAAGTAAAGCATCCCTTTTTTCCAACCCCCTTAAAAAGTCGGGAAGATGGATTGATTGGCCTTTTCTCGAAATCTGTCAATGTTGTTCAGGAGATTATTTGGAAAAGCGCGAAATTGAGGAAGCACGCAAACCTTGCTTTGCCAGATTACATACCGTTTTGTATTTGTAGGTGTCAAGCCAAAATACCCCAATTTTTCTCACCTCACTCATAATAACTTGGGGAGGAGGGGAACTCGAAACAAGTCTCTGAAATCTCAAGGTAAAAAATGGGTGGGAAATGTCCAGAGGGGATTGCCCTAGATGGAAATTATCTGGGATGGGAATTACACAGGTGGAAATTCTTCGGGCTGGAGTCCTCCGGGCGGGAATTGTCCGGGTTGGAATTGTCCAGGCTGGAATTGTCCGGGTAGGAATTGTCAGAGTACCATATAAGATCCATCTGTCTGCTCCTGCTTATCTTCACGGTGTAGCCCAGGCAAGAACATCTTTTCTCCTCCATCTTATCCACTGTGCTGTTGATTCCTGCTCGTCTACTCGAAGACTTCAAGGTTGACCACCTCCTGTTCCCAGTGTATTTTGAGGACTCTCAAGAGCATATGTATCATAACTATATCACATAGCAACAAGAATTCTTCTTTGAACAGAAAGGTCAAGCAGATATATGTTCTGGTATTAAGAGTATCCGAAATTTGCAGCAAGGCAATAAGGGAAGTGAAATTAGAAAAAATCGTCGGGCATGAATTATCAGTATGCAATATTAGTATCTCGGCTGAAATACTAGATGTATTGGTGATAAATACTTTTGCAAAGGATCTAAATGAACACAAACGAAGAAAATGTGCAGAGACGCACGCTCTGGCATGTAAGCTTATCACCAGATCAATATACATCTTCATAAATTCAGGTTTTCTGTTTTCCTTAGCGAAACTTAATATTTCAAGTATGGAACTGGTTTTTTCGAAGCAACGAAATAGATCCCCAATGACTTCTGTACTTTTTGCATACTTCCTCCTCTATATCACAACGCTCAGTAAGCTGTCCATTGTTAGACCGGTTGAATTTTTACAGATCGTCATCGTAAAAATGCAGTGATAGCAAAGACTAGTATCCTAATCACAACATCAAAATACGCAGGTAGACTCAGGCTAATTAGGTTTGCGTAATGCTTAAAAAATACAGTACAACATGTCAGCAGAATGACACAAAGCAAATAAATCCTTAAAGGTATTAGTTGTTGTAGTTGTTGTACTTGTTGGAGTTGTAGTAGTACTAGTTGTTGTTGCAGCTAAATTAATAAATTAAATTAATCTTCCAAACAAGAATAATTTACATACAAAATATGCAATAACAAAAATGAAAATAATTTTGCTTGGAAATAACTGTCACAGAGCTTTTTGGACGAAAAAGTTGTGAAATTTTAGAACTCGAAAAATTACCAATGTATTGACACAAGTTGTCAACGTTTCAGCGTTTTCTTTCAAGCTCCTGTAATTTTTCTTTACGTCAGTTTCTAAGGTCAGGAACTTAACACAACAATTTTGTTAAAAACGACAAGGAGCTTAAACTTTCGCCACTCGTAGTTTACAAGTGTTATGTATATAATATTTAAGAAATCTGGGTTTGACAGTTTATTTAGAGAAAGATGTGGAACATAGTCTTGCATGTTTTACTTCTTTTGGGACGTCATAACTTCGACGCTGCGACAGAATAATCTACCTGTCAGTAAAGACGTTTGCACCTGATAATGCAAGCATACAAAACGTATTTAGTAAAAGAAAAGCATTCAAGATGAAGAATAAATTTTCGTTCTTTATTCAAAGCATACAGTATAAAACGATACTGGCTCTTGAATTTAACGACTTCTCACAAAACATTATTGTGTGTTTGTCTCGTTTTATAGTCTTCTAGGTGGACAAATCATGGTGCTGGTTCAATTTGTCTCCCTGTACCCTTATGGGGGACGGAAATCCCATCCCTGGGCCTAAACCATGAAATACCATTTCAACGATTGACGTTACAGTAAGGCATGGTAAATACGTTAGCAAGGAGTGCCAGTGAAATGCGAACCTGTACTGCCATAGTCTTCAGGTCTATAAATGCTGCTGTTTCGACATTTTTTAACCTAAAGATGAAAAGCACTAAGGCTGACGGAGAAAAGCCAGTGTCAGAAATTACGCTGGAACATTGGAACAACGGGTTCATCTCTAGCAGCCAGAAATTGCCCATTCGATGAATATAACAATGATAATGGTTTATTGCACTTCACAGATATTTTAAGAAAAGACAACGAATTGTCTTCGATTAATGCAGACCCTGTCACCCGGCTTACAATAAACGAAATACACTTCTCTAGTTGCTCAAATTCAATTACGATGTATGAAAACAAGAATGAAACTAACCCACACCTAGAATCTTGGCGCCATTATTTATCAGTTTATGGCACACCTGATGGACACTATCGTCACTCTATAAGCTTTACGTTTTGTCCCGGACACTACAACGAAGAACAATATTTGAGAATGTGGATTCTACACACCAAATCTAATGACACAGTTTACTGCTTTAATTTCACCTTGCTGTTCACCTAAAGTGATAAGTTCTCCCATAAAGGTGCATGTAATGACTGGATGAAGTTGAAAAAATATAAAACCTCGTTAGCAAAGTTAATATCGTGAAATTCGGTGCTACGTTCAAATCTGGGACGTAGGGAATTCTATTACGCAGCTTTGAGTTTCGAGCATCAAGTGCAAATACACAGGAAACACTTGACTCAAATAATGAATCGTGTTATGTTGCTAAACCAGCTTTCTAACCCAGCAAAGCCTGGCATTAAAAGATATTAAAGATGTATTCAGTTTCAGTCATAATGAGAATTTTAAAGGAAAAACTGAACTATCTCATAAAATGATTCATGTACGATGGGTCAACTGAAAAATATCTGGCAATCCTGGCAGTGGTATTCAGTCATAGGTTTTATCACCAACCTACAAAATAGAAGTTTTTCTGATGGCAAAACGTGCCAAGAAATACATTGTAACCGCGCTTAAAATTACTAAGTACCTCTCGGTTTCAGTTGGATATACACAAGATCATGGACATGTTGACCAATGTACAGTCATTGTGCCATTAGTTGTTTCCGGGAAACTGATAGAAATGTTTTTACCTTTCCTGTAGCCTGCCTCCAAAAAAGCTGACGTATTTACTGTAACTACCTAGGACGTCTATAAAGCGAAGCAGTCTTAAGACAATGTTAATATATCCAGGCCATATACAACGACAATTTTAATTTCTTGCACTGCTCGGTCACCAAGCTTTATTGGACAAGCTATTATCTTCCGCTGTGTCAAAGCTGTTAGTTATTTTGGCTTTTTACAAAGGCTGTGCACTTTCTTTTTTGGGTCAACATATAGCTAAGGCAATCTATTGACGTTCCTGAGAGAAAATGAAAAATTTCCTTAAAGTAAAATCGCAGTCAAATCCATATTGGGCAGCAAGAGATACTGTCACGGAGACCAACGTAAGTGGGCAGGATTACATTTTTTTCCTTCAGAAACATTGAAACCGGCTTGACGTATACAAGGCAAATAGGTCATGAAACCTTGGTATTGGGTGGCAAAATTGAGATCTGGCGCTGGATGCTGGGAACTTATGATCTCGTAATACACATTAGAAAGCAACTGCTGCAAGGATCAGAAAATTAAAGCTGAGTTTTAAACCCAGCAAATGGGTCTTAAGTAGACAGTCTTTCTTCAGGAGAAAATGTGCGACTTCGTGTGAGAGAGAAGTTATCAAAGTCAATTATCTGTGCCCTGAAAGAACAAAAGACATCATAGCAATTCGAGTATTGAAGACATAATTGTCAACCAAGGTAATTTGCCAGATACTGAGGTTAGAAGGAAAGCTCAAAAACTCTCAGGTCTTTACGCTAGAAATTCACGGGTGTTTTTGTAGAGTTTGCGGCCTTGGCCAAGCTTAGGTCGTGTCCCGTTTGGTATCAATAAGCAACTTTATTGCATTAAGAAAGTATAGCCGATATTTTATCTTTCCAAGTAAAAATTGCTGTAAAATACATCTATGTATGATGTTCACAATTGTTTCAGTAAAAAATGTTACTCAGCAAACTAGCATTGGAAACGGTTGTATTTGGGGGGAGTATGACATACGAGTAACTAAACACTTTCTCCTTGATGAATATAGAAAACAGTATCTTGAAACACGTGTAGTCATACAAGTGAAAACCTTTTTGATCTCTAAAATGTAGAAAAAAACCTGTTTCATTTAAGCATTCAAACAACTGATGCACCCAATGTTCATTAAAAGGAAATTTTGACAGTAATTAGCATATTTCAATCGCATTTATTAATCCTCAAAGTGGAGCCCTTGAAATTGATCCGCCCTGGGGGTTCAAGTGCCAGATCAGCCAGTGCACAAAAGACTCCTTGAAGTAGAGACGTGGACCACCAAAACTAACAACAAGTTAACAAAAGTGAATTGACAAGAAAAATAATTGAACAAGATGTTCTTCATTCCTCAAAACCTGGTTCATAACTATGTACAATCTACAAAGAATTTATATCGGATTGTTAATGGGAGTAGAGGAGCTGGTTTGCCTTTAACTCTACAAATTAAAACTTAGATCAAGTATATTTTTTAATGAAACATCTTTTTTTCTAATCAATGGCGCATCAAAATCCACACATATTTATAAGGAAGTGAAATTCTGTTTTCTTCATTTCTTCGTGGCGAAAATGTCTATTTGCTCAACATTTTAAAAACATGTTTGCATAACATTGCACAGTGGTTAGCATTGCGTTTAGTACATGTTTGGTTTCCTTTGAACCATTTTATTATTAATCCGAGCTTGTTCGTGGGAAGGAAAACCATAACGGGGAATTTTGTGGTCTAGTAGTAAATAGTTTTAATCCGTGCTGAAGTTGCCTGTATCCCTGATGGATGCAAAGTATAAAAGATAATTTTCTTTACTGCATTTTCTGTCTTAGAGAAATTCAGATCAACATCATGAAATAAATTGACATTGATTACTTTAGTTACTTGGTACACTCCAGGACTGAGGATAATTTCACAGAACGCAAAAAGCAAGTGTTGTTCAAGTGGGCCTTTAAGCATACAAACTGTTGGTAAAACTTCCCACTAGAACCCTACATTTTCTACTAGTCAGTCCAACATTTCCCATGTGTCTAGCAAAAAACATTTCATGTGAAACAACGCAAATCTTTGGCGTTTGTAGTGTACAACTCTTGAGGGTAGGTAAGCAGTGACTTTTTGGTACAAGGGTAGCTGGTGCAGTTTATACTGCAGTAAATATTGCAATCCTACTTTAGTTCAGGAAGCCTCATTTAGCAAGACAGACGGAAGATTCAACGTTTAAACACCTTTGTCAAACCATACATACATACATATATACATATGTACATACATGTCTATACATACATTCATACATACATACATTTATACATACATATATATATACATATATATACATACATATATACATTCATACATACATACATACATACATACATACATACACACATACATACATATATAGTATTTCCAATACAAACCATGACTGTATTGGGAACAGAAAGCTATTCATCCATGCTCTTAAAGTAGCTTTCCCTCGTTGAAAGTAGGAAACAGAACATATAAACTTAATGATAAAATCCCCACCGGAATCTAAAATTTTCAACAGTTGCCCTCGTATTCCCCACATGTAAAATGTCCTAATTGCAATAGTACAATTACTTTGTTTGAAAACAAATTTTCTTTTGAAAGAACTTTGCAAGTTTTCGTGAGATTTTTCTCCACCAATCAGATCGGAATCCTTTCAAGAGTGTGTGCCGTTAGTAATTTTAGCCGGCCCGAATATTTTCTCAGACATTGCCGGGTCACTTAATCTCTCACTTCATGATTTGTAAAAATTCTCAGAGGTTGCTTTACAATAATGGTAACCAACGATAAGCTGGAAATCTGTTTGACACTATTGGTAATTTATCGAGATTTTTGCTTTTCGACACGATTCTCTTTTTCTCCCCTTTTGGCAAGCTGGTTTTTTCCAATGTTCAAACGTAATGTTATATTTTCGTTATAAATTCAAATTCTTTTTGTGTTGAACATTTGATCTTACTGAATTTGATAAAGTAGAAAGTGCCAGATTACTGTGGGGTTTTTTTTTGTTGAAACATCATTTTCCCCAGTAACTGGAGTCAAACGATGCCCTTCATATTTCTAATTCAACATGGATTATTTGGGAGATTACATCCATTCATTAAGAAAACCAAAACTTTTCGCAACTCAAAACGCAAGTTGTCAAGAAACTTGCACTGCAGCCGTTGAATGTATTTATTTAAAAAGACAAGTTTACACGGAATAAGCTTGGAAAAAGATATTTTGTATTCATACAATTAAGGTTGCTTTAGATATATCTGCACTGTATGTGAAAACAAACCCAAGTAGATCAGTAACAATTAAATGGAAGGACGAAGGAATGTGCAACAAAAGACTGACAATCAACGGACGATATAATTGAGGTCCTACAGATCTCCAGAACTGCAGGCAAGATGTCATTTCCCAGCTGTCCTGCGATAGTTTGGTTTAGTTTAAAGTTATGCGCTTGTTCTGAGAAAAGTGACGAAAGACCTCATCGGGAATCAACATTTCAAACAATTACCCTCCTCTGAGGGAAAATTAAGCACTAGAAAAAAGTCGGAATCTGTTTGTGGCTTTTTTTTCCCCGAGTTTACATTATATCTTTCAACCACTTCCGACTTGAATTTTCACGCACTAATCGTCAGATTGACACAAGTTTGGAAATGCAGAAAGCCATAGCTCAACTTTTGCCATTTCTACAGTTAAGTAAAGCTTCCCTATCAGGAAATGGGCAAATAGCAGGAGTTCGAATTTTCATCACCCTCAACACAGGAATACAATGTTAACTAGCATTTTCCCCTTAAAAACAAACTACGGGTGCATTTTATAAGACCTGCATTTTATATGCATGCATTTATACAAGATAAAGAACGAACAATAAAACCCAGTAGCAACTTGACGTTGTGTGTTTCAGCCTACATTTGTCCGAGTCAAAATACTGAACTAAAATTTTCTAGGATGCCTTTACTTTCTGTCCTTTCTCTAATAAACACCACACCCTTTGTTGAAGATAATTTCAGACCTGTATATTATTAAGGTGGATGGCGATGGGAGACTTCAAATTTCTATTTCATATTTCACACGTTATTTGTGTACAAAAATGACGTTTAATTATATAATCTTTTTCTCGACTGACAGTAAAAATAGCAGTGCATGCACCGACAAAACCAATTAAAAAACGGAAAACTGGTAGGTAGACTGGTCGACAGAGGATTAAATATTAGATAGATAAATAGATAAATAGATAGATAGATAGACAGATAGATAGACAGATAGATTGATAGATAGACAGATAGATAGATAAATAGATAGATAGACAGATAGATAGATAAATAGATAGATAGACAGATAGATAGATAGATAAATAGATAGATACTTATAGATAAATAGATAGATAGATAGATAGATAGATGGATAGATAGATAGATAGATGGATAGATAGATAGATAGATAGGTAAATAGATGGATAGATAGATAGATAGATAGATAGATAGATGGATAGATAGATAGATAGATAGATAGATAGGTAAATAGATGGATAGATAGATAGATAGATAGATAGATAGATAGATAGATAGATAGATAGATAGATAGATAGATAGATAGATAGATAGATTGATTGATTGATTGATGCCTGATGGATAAGAAGGATGACAAACCGACCACGTTAGTTTAGACGATTACGTTAGTAATTTTGACACCTGATCAATTTCATTCCATTTCATCTTGTCCAGTGAAAACACAAAAATCAGACTGCAAAACAGAAAACAAACAGCTCTCTCACACAAAGGGTAAAATAATGAAAATCCAGAATACTACATGAGACACAGCAATCACAGGCAAAAATTTTAGTATTCTCCTTTTCCCTCTCCATTTTAAAGTCTTAAAATAATATTCGCATATATTCCATAACCCACTTTTGTCCGTTTGGTTTCAGTTACGGTCACGTGAAAATTGATGTTTCTGGGAAAGAGTGCTTCCGAGCTTAGATTCAGGAATTGCTTTTTCACCCAAAGCGTGTTTCAGTTTGCCAATTGCCTAACCCAAACATGTTAACGGTTTTTACTCATCACAAACTGTCATTATTGCTCCTGAATATTACACACACTAAGTTTAATGTGAAACCTGTACAAATAAAAACTATCAAATTTCTTTTGCTCCCAAATTTAGTGAAGATAATCTTTTTGTTCAAAAACAACGCATGTGTTTTACACAATTACACACAACTCTCGTGCTTTGTGTTGATTTCGTTTCCATGCAGATCTAATTCTGCCTGTGTCCTTTTTAATTAATTTTACTTCACTGTTTGTTATGTTAAAATAGCAAACATGTTAAGGTAACCTTCATCAAGTGGAAGAATACAACCAACTGCAAGCGACGTTACAAAATGATAGTACTGGTTTAGTAGGTATAGCTACTGGTTTGATTGGAACCAGTTGTTGACTGAAAGAATTACCGTTTCATGGCTTTATTGCAACTGTGAACGTTGCGCCGGAGCTCTCATCGTTTTCTTTTAACGTAAACTTTCTTGTTGGTGGTCAATCAATAAATAGAAGATTACGTTTAAATCCTATTGATTTCCAGCAGAGACCACTTCAGATTTTGTAAACAATGTGACCAGTTTTCACCCAAAAGAAAACAAAGAGCAATTATGGTAAACACGTAAAAATTCTATTTGACGTTAAAACACGAAGGAAAACTTGACTCACCGTGATTTACAAAGCTAACAACTGTGTCGGCATCAACAAGTTTCCCATTTGAATCCTGGATTGTCCTGTTTGACCAAAGACTGTCGTCATCCCAATTGCCGCTGTTTAAAACACTGTTGTACAAGTCCTTCATATATTTTTTGGCTGATAATTCTCGTTCTCCAAGCCTATAAAAAACATTAGGATGGGGTCTATGTTCCATTCCAAAAAGACTCAAGATCTCCTTTTGAATACTTTGCCTCCCTGATGAATCCTTTTGCTCGTTTTGATCTCCGTTATCTGGTTGTCCTCCACCACTTCCAACAATGAACTGATAGTTGTTGATATTGCTGATGCTGGTGGCATGGGTATCTTTGGAAAGCACCAATATCAAAGTCAATGTAAAGGCCACGCAAGCCATTGTCAATCATTAGCAGCCAATGATTTCTTTATTAAACACTACAAATTTCGCTAAGGTTGTTTCACAGGTATCGATAGCTTTTTGTACCCTTTTCCTGAAGTTAGTTAGATCTCATAACTTTTAAGCATTTGAGAGGAATAAAAATCAGGTCTCTGTGCTGAATTTGTTCTTATTAGCACCTGTCACTCACTTCCCTATCCGGTGCCTCATGAGAGAACCATGCTGGTATTATTCTTCATATTTCAGAGAGAGAGAGGGGGAGAGAATATTGTTATTGAGCTGTGAAAACTCATCTTGCCAAATGTAATTCAATCAGACAGCTTAGCGTAGGGATTTGACACTGACAACAAGTTTTAAAATAAGCTCATGAAAACCCTTTGAATATTTGAAAATTCGCAATTAAAGTAACTGCAGCAAATCACCAAAGTCCTTCCCACAGTTTCAAGATCAAATGGATTACACTGACCGACTACAACAACAATGCAATTTCATATTTCCCTGCCAGGGTGGTTGTGAATTTCTGCTGCTTTCTTGTTCAGGCTCAGATCAAGTTATCGCCCTATTGAAAGCGAGGCTGAAGACCTGTTTCTGCTTTCTCTGAAAAAACACAAATACCAATTGCTCGAAAGGTGGATGGTTATTTGTGCAAAAAAGCCATAAATAAATTGGCTGATGCCTTTGGTAGCACCTGCCTTTAAAAGTTTTACTTGATCTTGAGAATCATTTCCTGGATAACTTCTCACGATGACTTTTTTAAAATAATGTACCCTTAAGTATCAAGTAAATGAGTCTCTTTCAAAACATTCTTGAAAATCTGGTGTTTCTTTCTTTCAATTGAGTTACCTGATAAAATGGCCCACTGGTCGAAGGTCGACAGGAATTTCCTCAGTGCCAGTAACAGAATAGCTATTCTTCTCCTGATTTTCTTTAAATAAGCGCCAGTTTCCGGCGATGAGGTGAAATACAAGTGCCGAACGTTGTCCTTTGAAAAGCTCCACAGGCGATGGAACTTGCACCTTTCTTGGGCTGCGGGACTTCTCTTGTGCCCAACGTCAACCACAAATTTATAACAGTGAGTAAACAAACATCTGCCGACAATAGCCACCCTTTGTTGTGAGATAATTTTGAGTTTACTCAAGTGAAGGATATCCTGTGGAGACGTTTGACATAAGCATTACTTGCTGTGAAAACCTGCTGGTGTAACATTAGTATTTGTCCTGTTCGCTGTGGTTGTTATTTTTCTTGGTTTGTGGCGGATTAATTTTATCACAGGGACCTCCCCTTCTATTTGGGACCTTTTCTCCATGTTCAAATGAAAGCTTTGTCAAAGTAACCTGTGATTTTCATTCAGCTTTACTTGCCAATTCCCACGTAAAAAAGGCAACATTCTTAGGGAGTGTCAGAAATTTTCAATTGTCTGGAAGTCGTACCTTTAAAAAGAGCAGAGGAGAGATGGTTAGAAGCGACGGAGATGAGAATGCGAAGGTGGCTAGCCGGAATATCCTTGCACATACACGGGATGAATGATGAGAGAAGAAGATTTTAAAGATAAGGAAAATAACAGAGAAAGCAAGAGAAGCAAGGTTAAGATGGCATGAACATGTAATGAGGAGAGAAAATGACAATAATCTTAAGGCAGTATGGCAGGCAGCAGTGACGGGAAGGAGGAGTAGAGGATGACGAAGGCTAAGACTTAAGGGACGTCACAGAACGAGACATGAAAGAAAGTGGGAGCGAGGGAAGGAAATTGGGAAGACCAAGTCAAGTGGGGGAAAAGGTGTCGAGCGGCCGACCTGACAAACGTCGGGTGGAGGCCGAAGAAGAGAAGAAGAAGAAGAAATTGGCAGTATTGGTTTTTGTGTCCTTTGATTTCGACAGGGCTGACCAGAGGTCAGTAACCTCCCAAAAGGGTGCAAATTAATAGGTATGGCGTTACGTGACCCCACCCACAACCAGTCAATCGAAATTATCCAGGAACAAAACAACAACAAAGTAGGAAATGTGTTCAAAAGATGGACACTGAGCCAAACTTTGTCACAGTTTGCTGTGTGAAAATCCAAAAACAACTAGCAAACATGATCTGCCCATGTCCTGACGGTGTCTTATCCATAATTACCTCTTCAAATAACTAAAACTAAATATGTCATTGACGTAAGATTCAGGTTCCAATATCCGTTTTCTGGTATATAGAGCCTCCATGTAAAGAAAATGTCTTGGCGGGAAAAATGAATTATGCTAACAGAATGAAACAAAAAAGTAAGTAAGGTTTGTTTTCTGTTTGAGTTTTGCAAATTTGCATTGGATACAAACAATCCAAATACTCAGCTTTTTTGTATACTTCATATCAACCTGGGCTAATCTGCAGCAGCCTGGTAACGTGCTTCTTGTCACTTACTTTCCCATTGACTTCCAAGATCAGAAACTTTCACCTGACCCATTTTAATAGCGCCTTGCAACAGCTAGTAACAAGCCTGTTGTTTTCTCCATCTGACCTCACAGTCCATGTGAACTTCAACAAGAACGTAACTAATAAAATACAGAATAAAACAAAACACAAAAGACATGTATAACATTTCCTCTTTAATACGCAAAAAGGCTTATAAACTAAATCGACCTAAAGTCTTCATAATCAGTGGCCTCTTTTCATTTATACTTTATAAAAAAACCTTGACTTCCCCAAAAGTTAAAATCTATTTCCTCACATCATATTTCCCGTCAAGCATCATCCAGATTACTACCTCCTGCCAACCCATAGTACTGTATTTTTTCAGTACCTGCAGAAAAGAGGTAAGCCCCAAAGGTAGAAGGTATACAAACCTCAAAAAAAGGCAGGACGGGAGAGGAGATTCTATACAACCTACGTATCAACTTCCAATTTCTACAGACTATTTTCCTATTAAATTTGTGCAATGTATATGGTGTCCGTTATCTGTAAATAAAGCCTCTGGAATCTCACGTCTAGAAATGGCATTTTAATTTCCATAATGAGTAGAGATTTACAACAATAAATATTTTATTTCCATTTGGAAAATTTTCCGAACCCAAATTTTGCCAGGGCTTCAATAATACCTTTTCAGATCTTATCTGTCTTTTGAGTTTTGATGCTCATAATGATAAACGTATCTAACATTCACGTATTAAATCATAAATTTGATGGACTTATCCTGGTCAAGAGGTAGTTTCTCCTGCTTTGGCATAACATTTTGACATTTCCAGGTAGTTTGGGTATAAATTATTTAACATTTTTGGGGGTAAGCAAATGAGAATTATTAAGCGTTGTTCCTCTCATTTCACCTCATCTACTTCTGCGATATCGGCGTAATTGTCCTAATGCCTCTAAATTTAATCACAGAGTTTCCAAGTATATCGCAAACCATGTTTGACGGCCACACTTAATACTCTCACGATTCTATTGATTGAATAACCGTTTGAATGGTTTTTTTCAAGACTGACATACTTTGGAAAACTGTGTTCAAGAGAAATTCCGGTCAAAGTATAGGTATGTCCTTATCAGGAGATTTTCAAACCAGAAATTATATGATGCAATTATTTTTTTTTGTTTGAAGCAGTACTTTTCAATTACTCTGTACCAGAGTTCCAAAAGTTTGCTTTCAGGCAAACGCCACTTTTAACTCTGATCTCGTTTTGAAGGAGAATTTTATGTTCTTCACACAAGAGAGAAACAACGTCACCTTTTGAACATCCCACCAGCATAATAATGTCTTAGCTGAGAATGATTATATATAGAAACTATTAAAAGAGCGGATAAGAATTGCTCGGCATGTATTGCGACAACAGAAAACAAAGTAAGTAGAACGAATGATGATGGTGGAGACAATTGAGATGACATAACGCATTTCGTTACATCCATACCCAAAGAACTGCAGATAGTTGAGAGCCACAAGAATGGCCAAAGATATCGAAAAAAGTAGAAAATATTACTGAGAATAGAGATTACAATGAATATATGACAGAAGTATATTGTAAGAAAATGGTATATGGAGAGTAAAAAGAGAGAAGATCCATGGTTTGTTCCGACAACAGAAAATGAAGTGAATTTAAAAACTGGTGATGGCTGAAGGTTCAGATATGAAATAAAGGTGGTTTTTAACATTGGCTTATAATAAAATAATAATAATAACAACAATAATAATAATAATCATTATAATTGTTATTTTTATTATGAAAATAATAAAAATAATTGTTGTTACTAATATAATAATGATAATAGTAATTAAAACATTGATACTTTTGTTGATTAAACGCCTTGCATGCCATACACCATTTGATTTATAATTTTGCACTTCCTTTTTTAACCCTGTCGGTTAAGGTTGTTATTAGGCCTAGTTTTTTCCAACTGGGGAGAATACTTGTGAAATTGATATGTAGGCGAGTTTAATTGGCTTTTCTACACGTTTTATTGTCAAGAGTTAACGTTGCCAGTTTCTTAACAACAATAATAGTATTAATAACTATAACCCTCAATTTGTCAACAAAAAAAATTTTACATCGATGATATTTAATACTTGCAAGGTTTTGTTTTGTGACTTCACCGTATACAGTTTCTTGAGTATAGATTACACTGGTCTGCATTTTAAAAGGTTTTTCAAAGATCGAACGTTTTTCAACTGATTTGTATATTTTTTGTTGCGCTGAATCTAAAAAGACCACTCATTTTCTTTGGTCGGCTCATGTTTTTTAGATATGATTAGTATATTTGACCCTTGAATAGTGCTGAGTTAAAAATGGGCTGTGCCTCGCACAATCTTTGTTTTTATATAAACGAAACTGGAGCAGCCTCAATCTGAAATCGAAACTGCATCTGTCTTTAACTTTAGGAAACTGGAACTGAAACTTTTTCGTTTACACCTGGATGGCAACTTTTTGTTTAGCAGAGCTGAACTCCAGTCAATGTGACTTGACGTGGCAAGAAACAGATGCAGTGTTTCTATTTAGTATTTTAGATCAAGGATCGCAAATGTACAAATAATCCTGACAGATTATGTTATATGAGTAGTAATGTGATTCTTCCCGGTCGCCTTGGAAAAATAACTGATTTTGTGAAAAAGGCATGCCATGGTTACTTTGGGGTTAAGCCTGAAGGCCAGGAAAAGCCACGTTAGCTGCAAAACATGTGTTGAGAACTAGCGTGATTGGAGAAATAACAAAAGAAAAAGTATGCCATTCGCAGTTCCCATGGTGTGGAGGGAGGGTAAAGATCATGTGACAAACTGCTATCTTTGCATGACCAATCTTCAAGGAATCAATCGCAAAAACAAGTATTGTGTTCAGTATCCTGATGTTCTCTCCACCATAAGAACAGCCCCTCATAGTCCAGACCTACCTGTTCCCGAGCCAGATGTTACAGATATTGACCTAGCTCTGAATCCAAATCTGATAACACATATGACAGAACAGAGCTTGAAGAATACATGCCAGGAGATAATGACTGCCCAGTACCTCTAACACAAGTAGACCTCAATGATCTGACCCGAGACCTGAACCTCTCAAAGGGCATAGGAATGGGCACAACTTCTGGATTCTCGTCTCCATGACAACAATTGGCTGGCACCTGGAAAAGCATTCTACTGGTATCGAGGCCGTGAAAGAGAATTTAGACAGTTCCTTACAAACCAAAGAGACTCGTTATTGGTTTACTGCAACAACATTGCTGATTTGATTAGATCAATAGGGATGGACTATGTTGCTACAGAATGGAGACTTTTCATTATCCTTCATAATGGAAATAAATATTCTTCAATTCGACAAGGTGATCAATAGCTTCTGTTTTGTCATCGCAAAATCTGCACTTTGAGTCCGCACCATTGTGCAAGACGTTTGCCTGATAATTCCTTGTAAACTTTGATCCTGAGCGGCAAGAATAAAGTCTTCGGTATTCGTTTTCAGCCCTGAGCTGTGAAGCCACCGATGGGTTGCCTTTGTGTCTACATCAGCGTTATTGGCTCGCGCTGCAAACTGTCCATGGAGAGGCTTTTTTGGCCATCTAGATTCAAAGTGTTTCAATTTTAGCCCATTTCTTTGTTTTACGGACAATTCCAGCAGGAGTTAAAGGATGGTCGTTTTCAATGTCGAGACGTAATTCAAGGGAAAACTTATCAGATTCTTTAACAGCAAATTGGAGCTTTTCTGAATTTTCGTGTATATTAACCAGCTGAAGCATCCAGCCATCAGCATTGTCTAAATATTGGAAAAGCTCCATAGTTGAGATTTTGTAGGAGAGCTCTAGTTGTATTAATCCTCGTCCTCCTTTACTTCTGTGAATATACAAGCGGTCTACATCGGATTTCGGATGGTGAATTCTATAACAAGTGAATTCTTTTCTAATTTAGCACCTAATTTTTGAAGTTCACTTAGATTCCAATTTAATATACTAAAACCATATGATACTACAGTACTGGTATTGCTAAGGTGTTTGTCGGCGTTATTTGGTTTCTTAGAATTAAACTCTGTCTTCATTATCATTCTTACTCGCCTTAACATTCGTTTCTAATTTTTACTTTCATTTTGGAATGTTGTATACCATCTCCTTCATTGAAACCCAGATGTTTGTAAGTTGCTTCCTGGTCTAGTTTCTTTAATAGTAGTGTCATTATCAAGCACAATGTTATTTGTTTTAGTTAATTTTCCGCGTTTAAAAGTGGCTTTTGCGCATTTGTCCAATCCAAATTCCATCCTTATATCATCACTAAATGCTTTTACTGAATTAAGTAGACCTTCCAGCTCTTCATCGTTACAGGCATTAAGTTTCAGATCATCCATACAAAAGAGATTATTTATTTTCTTTTCACTGATTTTATATCCGTAATCGGTGTCACTTAAGAGTTTGGACAAAGGAATGAGCGCCATGCAAAAGAGAAGTGAGGACAAAGAGTCGTCATGGAAAATGCCACATTGTATTCGCATGCCATGAGAAGACAAGATACCATTAGAGTGGAAGAGAAAAGGATCGGTTTCCCATAGTTAAATGGAGTATCTAAGAAAATTAATAAGGGTGGAAGATACTTTAAATAATTCAAGACAACGTAAAATCCACGAGTGAGGGACACTGTCAAAGGCTTTTTTGCAATCAATCCATGCAGTGCTTAAATTTTGGTGTTTTGATTTCGTATTTTCTAATATCATTTTATTTATAAGAATCTCATCAATCTCATCGGTGCTTTTATTATCCCATTCTTGTTCAGAGATATCGGTAGCATTTCTTTCCCGATCTTTTATCTATTGAGTGTCTCTATTATGCCTTTATAACTACCCCAAATAATGTTTCAGAAATTTCTGGCCTAGTCCTCTGATGATATCTCCTCTACATTAAAGGACGGTTTTCCAATTTCTCGGTAGAACTTTTTCGCATCTGTTTCAAAAATCTTGTTTTGTCTATAAAAATTGTTTGTCTTAGTGAAACGACGTAGTCTTTGGGCTTTAACTATTAATTTTATTTAATTTTTGTTTGAGCTCCTCTTTAATACGGGGTATCTGTTCTTTATTTCTTAAGTGATATTTTCTAATACCTTTCCTAGCTTTTCCAGATCCTTATCTTTCTGTAATTCATCAAGTAAAGAGGTTTCCTTTCTATAGTTTTCGATTTCCTTTTCTATATTTACTTGCCATTATAAGAATTTGATCCGTATTGCTGTTTCATCAGAACATCAGTCGATCAACAAATCAAATTAGTTAGACACATCTCAAGAAAAATTTCGCGACACCTCTGTTTCTTTCTCACGGTAGAAAACGGTCATATTGACAGGACCATAAAATCTATTGATTACATCCCTATCCCGGCTGGAGGGTTAGAAATGCCATTAATATTGAATTTCAAATGATCCCGCTACTTTACTCATACCGAAATGAAGGAGTTTATGTCTGCACTCTACTCATTTGATTACAATGGGAATAAACAAGATGAGGGGGAAGAATCTTAACATTCGAATCTTTTACGTTTACCTTTCTTGCCACATTTGTTCTGAAATACTTTAGATGTTGCGTACATTAATTGATTTAGTTCCGTTAATTCAGGGTTTATTTCTTCGCAAAGTTGACTCAGGGCTTCATTTCCTACGGCTAACAAAATTTTGAATTTGTGGTTCTGTCTAATTTTCATCAATGCTTAACGATAGATAGCTCTTTTATGATTTCTGCTTTAAATAAAATAACCTCTTCTTGATTGGTATCATTTTCCTGAGGACCAGCCTCGTCTTTACCATTCTCTACATCCCCATCATTTTGGAGTTCATTTTCTTGTTGCCTTAATAATAAAGATAATAATTTTTAATCAACCCTCAATTATCTTCAATAACAATAATATCCGTGATCACTCTTTCCTCGACATCATCATCAACACCTTCTCCCCTTGCGTCACTCCTTGCCTGTTCTCCAATTTGTGCTAATTCAATATCAGTTAGTTTTTTATTACGAAAAATGTATCTTCTTTTGTTCGCCAGTTTATCTGCGTCTTGATTATCAAGTTTGTCACTCTCGTTGTTGCGCGCACACCATTTTAGGATATATCTTCGGTGTTGTTATTTTCAGGATTCTCTAAAGCATAGTAAAAACAATAGAAGACTTCCTGGATCTCTTCTCTTGTCCATTTCTTTCTTTTTCTTTCTGATTTTCTTAGGTGGTGAGCCCAAGGGGCCAGGATTGGGAGCATTCCACACCTGGTGACCACATGGGTTGTGATTTTGAGAAGAGTTTGACCTAGTAGCAGATTTTTCGAAATCGTCAGCGTGGTCACTTACTGAGGCACGCGCCCCTTGTTTACTTTTGCTTCTGGTATTCATTTAAAAAAAGGAGCTGGATTTTCCGCGCCAGTCTCAACCTGGCATTTCTAGTCCACGCGGATTTATTATTATTATTATTATTATTATTATTATTATTATTATTTTTGTTAATAATGAAACTGTACCTCCTGTAGCCATGGGGGATGCCTTTAAGTATCTTGGACGTTACTTTGACTTTGAAATGACCAATCAGTCTCACAAATCCAAGCTTCTGTCTGTTTTACTAGATCTTCTCAAACAAATTGATTCCTTACCTATCCATCCAAAACACAAACTGCATCTCTATAGTGAATTTGCCTTCCCAAAGGTTTCCTGGCACCTTACTGTTTCAAATGTTTCTAAGACTTGGGTGGCAGAAAATCTCGACAACCTGGTCTCTAAATACATACGCCAGTGGCTTGACCTGCCTATAAGTGCCACGCTTAGCTCCATTATTCTTTCCAAAAATCAATTTGGACTCAACTTGCAGCTGCCTACCACAAAATTTCTACAATGCCAAACTGTCACCCGTAACGCTCTGAAGTTGTCACCAAATGATAATATCCGAACATTGTGGAAAAACACAAGCAATGGTACCAATATACAACACGATGTTTATAAAAATACAAAAGAAGTTCTGAAAGCTGTACAGACAGAACACAAGGAGCGTTTACAAAGTCATCTTACTACTCAAGGTACTATTCTCTCATTTCTCTTTGACAACGCAACTTCAAAATATAACAAGTTTTGGTCCGAAGTTCAAAGTAAGCTGCCCAAAAATATCTTCAACTTTACCATTCGTTATTTGAATAACACCCTTCCAACTCGTAAAAATCTATCTAAATGGAAACTTAGTCTATCGTCCTCTTGCTCTTCCTGCTTTGAAACAGAAACCCTTCTTCATGTTGTCGCCGGCTGCAAAACGTACCTTCAGGAAGGTCGATATACTTGGAGACACAACTCAGCACTACAGTTTTTAGCAGGTTCTCTCAAATCTCTTGAAGGCTGTACAATATATGCTGATATCTGTGGATTCTTATCGCCATGTATTATAACTGGAGATGCCTTGAGGCCTGATTTGCTCTTAGTTACTCCACAACAACAGCTATACATTCTTGAATTGACCGTGGGCTATGAAACAAACCTGGATAAAAATTCTTCTCGCAAATACGAAAAATATCGTTCTTTAATTCGTGATTTACAATCCAGCTTTTCGAAAGTTAGTTTCGTAAATCTCTCCATGAGCTCTTTAGGTATATTCGGTAAATCTTGTATTACTTTCAGTAAAATGTGCAACGCTTTGAACATCGACAACAAACACGAGCGCTTTCTTTCAACCAAACTTTCCAACATAATCATTCGCACCACATACTACATATTCTGTCGTAGAAATAAACCATGGACCAGCCCTGAACTATTGTCGCTTTATTGATTTTGTTAGTAAAATATTTAATTTTGATTTTGTTAAATAGGCAAGCCAATGCAAACTACCTTGATTAGTGAGGTTTGTAATTGTATATGTTCAGATGAAAAAATAAAAAGTTTCCATTATTATTATTATTATTATTATTATTATTATTATTATTATTATTATTATGTTCAATTCCTTTACCACGGTTTATCTTACCGCATAATTGCCGAAAAAGCAGAAAGCAACCAGTTATCAAAGGTTTCACGGTTTCCTATATTTTTGAAAGATGACACTTTTCTGAGAATACGTGGTGTACCCAGTAAGGCTGTCTTTTGAATTTCCTATATTCCAATGTTACCTTGCAGTTTTTCAAGATGTTTCTTACATATTAATGAGACAAGACCTAATGCACCAATTAGAACAGGAATGATAGTTACTGTTTTCAGACCCCAGAATCTACTGATTTCGTCCTTTAACATTTGATACTTTTCCATCTTTTCGATTTCCTCTTCATGCACCCTCGAGTCCCCAGGAATTGCAATATCTATTGCAATATCTGCTTTGCTAATACACACGATATCAGGCCTTCTGACCTCAATGACTCGGTCACACTGGATATTCATATCCCACAAGATGCTATATTCTTTATTTTCAACAACTCCATCATCATTATTATTATTGAGTGGAGGAGCAATACGAGCCCACAAAGGACTCAGGGATACGAACCCCAGCAAACCATTTGACTCCCAGCCCGATAAGGGTAAGCTGGGTGCATGCATTATACCTAAGTGTGTGTGATAAATAGATGAAAATAAAAATACAACACATGACCTCGCAGGTGGAACCTGGTTAGGTTTCCCAGTTTAGGTGACCCATTCTGCTTAAAACGGTCTCCGTAGCAAGGCTTTAATATTATTATTATTATTATTATTATTATTATTATTATTATTATTATTATTATCATTATTATTATCATTATTATTATTATTATTTTCTTTCTTTTTTTTTCTTCGTAGATCTTGCAACCGGTGCTAATCTAAAAGCAGATAGCAGCCAGCTATCAAAGATTTTAGGTCTTCTTTTCTTTTCTGCTCTCAAATTGAGAGCAGTTTCCTTAAAATCCTTGCAGTTCCAGATAGTGCTGGGGGTTTTTTGTAATATTTCTAATCTAGCATCGCCTGCTAACGTTTCCAGGTGTTTCCTACAATCTTTAGATACCGCTTCCAATGTTCCAATTACAACAGGTATAACTTTAGCCTTTCTAAGATTTCACAGTTTTGTTACCTCTTCCCTAAGATTTTGGTATTTCTCTAATTTCTCGGTTTCTTTCTCCTTCACCCTTGAGTCACCGGGACAGCTATATCAGCTATTGCAGCTTCTCTCTTAATTTTGTCGACAAACCCAATGTCTGGTTAACTTTCAACTACGTGCTGATTACTTTGGATCACGAAGACCCAAAGTATCTTGAACTTGTTGTTTTCTATGACTTCTTCTGGTTTTTAGTTCTACCGAAATAAAAAAGTTCGTTACATCGAGAGTTTGTTAAATCGAAAAGGGAAGCAATCAAGAGTTTTGCGACAATATTAAATCTTATCTAAGAGTCGTTCAATTATACAGTATATATTTTTCCAATTAGTGAACCAAAATAAGCTAACATAGGAGTTTCTAAATCGATCTAAAAAGCTTATTCAAAAGATATACAATAAGGCGCACCTTGTTTTTCGAAACATTCGAATTTTCCTTAAGTTTGTTGGGGAAGAACTGCACTGCTGACATTAAGTTATATTTTCTTCACTTAAAAATTGTTTTACAAACAGTTTGAGCTCTGATATGTCAATATTTTGATTTGCTTTTTGTGATGTCTAGTGCTTTGAGTTCGTTATGTCGAGGTATCTTTGATGGTGGGAGAGAAAATTTGGTTCGTAATACCGAGAATTCGCTATACCGAAGATCGGTATATAGGAAGGAATTATAAAACCTTTGTAAGAGTAAAGCAAAGGGAAATGGATTTTAGTTCGAAAAATCGAGATATCAAGAGTCTATTGTATTTATGTACATAAATTGCAATTCTAATTAAACGGAACTTCTCTGTCTTTTTTATGCAACCAGTGGTCTAACACATTATCTAAATCTGAATATTTCAAAAGACCTTTGTTCAACGACAATACCATTACCGTTACTTGCCACTGAAAAGTCCATCCTATTTCGACTCCAACTCAGCACACGATTTATTGCACTGAAGCTGCGTTCAACCATTGCAGAACCAACATGAAAAGTTTTTGATATTTTAACAAGTTGCTCTAGATTACTGTAAAAGTTCATGTCTATACTCTTTCCAGCCTGTATCACAAGTAACGCTCGTTCACACTCTGATTTCAGCAATCCAACATCGACATTTAGGCAATTGTCAAATCGTGAAACTAGTGGACACAGAGTTTGGCGATCCAAGTAAAGTTCTTTTGAGCCATATAGTGAATCCATTGCAGCCAAAATGTTGAGATTGTCGTTGTTAAGGCGTCGGTCAAGCTATTCAAGGATAAGTGGAATGGAGCTCTCCTTTAGATCTTCGCAAAACTGGATTTAGTTAGCATGATCTTCCAGAGTTTCTCTTTGAATGTGGATGGGATCCTCGAAAGTGTGATATTCCAACAGAAAAGCACAGTGACTTGGCAGCATCAAGTATGTACGTTTAGATCTTGCAACAGCTGTCGCACAGCCAGCATTTCACTTGAAATTGCAATCCATTTGATGTTGCTCTCTTGCATCGTTTTACTCAATCCATTGATGATGGCCAAGACACGATGAAGAAAACAAAGGGAAATGATGAATCTATCGGGCAGCATTTTATGGTACAAGGCAGCTGCTACGTCTGATTGGTTTGAACTGGAATCTGCAATCTTTTGAAGACTGACAAGGATCGCTTTAAAACGTCTCACTATCGTGTCTCTCAAACTTGCAGCCCCATCGAACTTTTGTCAATGAAGAAGCTGCCATCAATGGTTCCTTTGGGTACTTTTCCTTCTGACTTTCCTAAATGATTTCCCTGTACTTTGCAACGTTAAAAACCGTATTTAAGGTTTTGTGTGCTTCAATTACCTCCTTTGCTACTTTGACTTTACTGAGGTAAGTTGCAACGATCAGATTTAGGCGATAAGCAGCACAATGAATATAAATCAGCCAAGAGCACCGCCGTGCAAGTCTTGCTGCAACTCCCTCGTAGCATCCACTCATGACAGAAGCACCATCTGCCCCCACAGCAAGCAGAGTGGCTGAAGTGTTCATTCTTTCAAAGGCTGGCAATATTCCTGTGTTGACAATTGTTGCAGCATCTGTTTCTTTGAGTCTGACAAGCTCGTAGAAGCGCTCTTCAATCTCCTCTGCATCATTGACGAACCAAAAGCATATTGCCAGCTCCTTATGTCCAGCATTGTCCTATCCTTTTCTGTGTTTTTCTGCCTACTTGTAAATATATGCAGATTCGCAGACACTTCTATCGTAATTTAGCTGCGTGTGGTGGGCTGCATTTGATGATTTTCAATAAATAAAAAATTCATCAAAAAGGGCGTTGCCTTTTTTGAGAGTTCGAAGGGCGTGGTCACAAAATTTTCTGGGAACTTCGCCCTCAGATCCCCATAGCATTTTTGCCCTCGCAATAAATTGCAAAGTGTCCGCCATTGCTCAGGGAAAAAAATAAAAATCAAACCTTGGTGGATTACCTGTAAAATTGCTCCAAGGATACCTTACAGCTGTGTGCTTTTTAGATTATCTTTTTATAAGATGCAAAAAAAATAAAGCAATGCATATCAATGTAATTATTATCGAGCTTGACGTTCTGAAAATATTTAATATCCAGTTTCAACACAAATTAAAAATTTTGGTCTTGATTTCCTCACTGAAAATCTTCAAAAACGTTTAAAGAGTTAAGACGTGCTCACTCTTAAACTATTATCGTATTCATATCCTCTTCACAATCTTTAAGACCACATAGATATATAAAATTAGCAACACAGTTTATTCTGAAGACATCATATGTATACAAATTTTATTGGTCATGAGGGTTAAGGTCCATTAAGTTCGTTTTGTTGGCATTAAATGTAATCCCATGGACTGAGAAGATTTTCTACTCTAGCAAGCACTACTTGTTGCTCTCTGGTTGAGTCTGCAAAGTCCTGTATCGTCAACGTAATAAGAGCTGAAAAGCACTTGAGCTAGGTGTAGGCGTCAGTGTAAAGTGAAAACATTTATTGCCTGAAATAAAGTTCTGAAAGAATAACGAATTCAAGTGATGAACAGAAACGATGCAACATGGTGGCCTTGGAAAACACCAGTGCTAAGTAAAAAAAGGTCTGTTATACCATTTGGTGTAATCATCATGTGCAGAGAAACATTATTCCTATAACATCAACAGCCTCTTGTGGCATTCCATATGCTGAGTTTGTAGCATTCTTTTTATTAATGGATTAATGAACGGCTTGAGAAAATCAATGAAGTCCACAAAAGACTTTTTATTAAAATTTCCTTTTTCAGAAAACCAATATAAGTAAGGGTACAAAATCTTTCAATATTCTGGTCTTTGATGCATGAGAGGAATATCTCAGTTATTAGCTTGAAGTTGACAGCAGGCAACCAACAACCTGCTGTAGTAACTATTACCTCCAATATATCTAATTCAGATATTTTTATCGACATGACTTGACCAATATTTTCCTTTATACCTTTTCTTTTACTTGCCCCAAAGGTTTTCACCGACCTGCATCACCCCCCTCTCTCGATATATATATATATATATATACATATATATATACATATATATATAATATGTATAATACATGTATATAAGACACACACTCTCTGTCTGGTGGGTGGCTAAATTTGAAACCAGTTCAGTTAAGAAAAACTACACATTAGATTGCATGAGATATATTTGAAACATAATACATTGCCCCCCTGCTTTCAAAATTCAAGGTTAAATCTGAAATGACATTATTTTAATGGATTGATTGTTTTGACATGAGGGCACATAAGTAAAGCGCTCAGTAACACGATATTGTGTGACCTTCAAACAAGGGATACAAAATACGAATAGAGAACTTTCAGCTTAATCTTCTGCGAAAAGGGTAACATTTTTCCTGCATATTTTTGCTTGACCACACCAACCGGATAAAAAATGTATCTTGTTACTGTCATACTGATATACTGGATTGCTTTATTTCGGACAAGATGGCAAAAATGGAGGGGTCTTTCCCTAAAGTTATGCAGTGCGTCGTTTTTGTTTTTAACAAAGTTAATTTTGAAAGAATGGAAAGTTCGAGAAAGAATTGATCTATGTTTGTAATGAATGCCAAGAAAAGTGGTCTGTGCTACGAGGAGGCGCAAAGATAATTCCCATTTAAATCATGAAACAAATGTCATGTAAATTAAAATCTTAAAATTAATTCACAGTTTGGCTGAAAATTTTTAACCAGATTTTTTTTCTACTGATATTTTGCAATAATAGCCACCATGTTAATCCCTAAATATGGCACATGGCTTAGCACTGTTATCGTAAATAGCAAAATAAAGACCAGTTGTAAAGCTCCACATTGGTATTGAATGATTATACGATATATCGCAGTAGATGGAAACAAAATCATATTTTTAGGAATGTACCGCAATTTCACGTAGGTTTTGACAAAATGTCATGTCCATTAGAAGGTTACCAAAATAGATATAAAATGCCGGTAAATTATGTAATTGTAATTTTTTTATGCTTTCTCTGAGCCAGCCGTAAGTTGTTTTTGACATGGCTGCTCTTCAAAATGGGTAATGCTTTAGCACACTTCAGTTTATAACTCATTATCTTTCTGAAATGTTACTGAAAGTTTTATCCAGCCTTTAAACTTCATATTAGAGGTATCTTGTAAATAGGTTGAAGATATTCAAACACAGAAAGAAACACATTAGGGAATTCTGAGGATTCTGTCACCGGCTCATTGTTTTGGGTAAAATATTTAAGTCAAATTATAAAGCTTATAAGCAAAACTAGAGTTAGTATCAAAAAGTAAAACACTATTATGGCAATTTGTTGGAGTTTCATTGGGTTTTTTGGGTTTTCTTTTTATCTACATGTAATATCCGTTTTGAGCACAAGACAATGTAATAGCAGTGCGGACTGGTATTTTAATTTTTAGGCCTCTCATCCTAAAGCACGAAAAGCTGTCGTGAGCATAAGTTACTTTATGTTTAAAATAAGACACTGGTGCACTGGATGACTGATACGAGAAGAGTTATGAAAATTTGGATGATCAGAAAAAAAAGAGGGGATTAGAATCTAAAACTCTAAAGAAAAATTATATCATTTTGGAGATAACCCTTTTCTTTCTGGATCTAACAATACTATGAATGTGAAGGAAGTGTGGAAGAACAGTGGAATTTAACGCATTGAAAAGCAATGGAACGAAATCTGGGGGCTGATTAACCTTTTTGGAGTGTAAGACATAGAGGAAGAAGGCACACCACTGCTGATTTTGAAAGACGACTGCAGCAGTTAAAATGATGATTTTATGTAGAATAATAACTTGACTTCAATCGAAGACCATTCTTAGATTTCTGTAGCCTCAAAAAAATTGAATAGTTGGTGTTGCCAAGTTAAAAGAGGAAAACCTTTGTCAAGTAGTCATATGTTTCTTCCTTCAACCTGCCAGGGCATGGCCTAGTATTTTGAGTATTGAGCACTTCTATAAATAGATATTAAACAACATTTTCAGCACAAGTCAATATCACAAAATCAAACTTAACTTTTCTCGAATATGCGAAAAGTAGTTTGCTTGAATAATTTCTCTTCAGATCCTAAACAGGACAATATTGAAGGCTTATCATGTTTTATACTTGTATTCCACATGGAGGGGGGAAAAGAGCATCAAACGTTTGCTCCACAACTCAGGCGAATCCTGATGGAATCAAGGGAAAATGCAGTGATTTCCTTTTACAACAGAACTTTAAAAGTATTTGAAACGTTGCCAAACCTTATATCTTGGTGCATATACTAACCATACTTCGAGTGAAACATTTAACTTCAGCAATGTTTAAATTAGTTTTTAAACCAAAAATGTAAAGAACAGAATCTACCCAAATTTTAGGGTTGAGTGCCAATTTTATGGTTGCAGGTCAGAAATATGATACAGTATCCAATATCTGAAGATCTAAAAAAGACAGTCAGCCAGAAAAACAGATTATGTTTGCTATAGACGTATTGAACAACATTCTCTCTTCCAATAACTTTTTTTCCCACCTGGCTTCTAATTTAACTTCTCTTATTCCTGAAAAGATACATAGTAGTGTTGCCATGAAAGTGAAGCTTCCATTAGTAAATTGCACACTATAGTGTATTTGTTGTACATTTTAATCTAAAAATGACAAATGACATTTTTTTGTCAGATACAAAAATGTTAATTTTGATCAGGGATGTGTTCTTGCCAGTTTTGCTCTTTTTCTTGACAGTGATTTTGATATTTATTAATATTATTATTTTTTTATTACTTATTATTTAATCTAAGATTTTTTTAATATAAAACAGACTTATTTATTTGGTAAATTAGATAAAACTAGTTGAATAGAAAATACGTAGCTCCATCACAAACACTATACCTGCGCCAAAGAAACAAAATTCAAAACAAGACAAAAGCAATTCCCTGGCTTCTTGGTTTCTTAACAACATTTGAACATTTCCTGTAAATGTTGTCATAACCAGAAACGCAACATAATTAATACCACTGTGGATTCGTTTGGACCAGACGACATTCTCCCTTTTCACTTGACAAATTTAATCTGGTCAATCCTTAAGTAAACAAGTTCAAGTTTTGGAAATAATACTGACGCAGTGATCAAATTCAAACACAAACCTTGTCCCAACGACATGTGCAAAAGAACAACAAAGTACAAAACAATGGTGTGTACCCAATATCTGATACCTGAAGCCTCTTGTTAATAAAACTTTGTAATTAAGACAATTTCCATTTCTGGCTTAAATTAACAATAAACGTTTCGGGCTATAAATCAAAATGGGCACAAAGCTATAAAGGAACACTGAAACCTTATCCCCTTGTTAGCATAAACAGTGTCATTTCTAATTTTACAAACTTTTTACTGGGCATAAATTTAATCCTTTTAAGTCTTCAATGGTCTCGTCATAAAGTATCCCTTAAAAGTACATTGGCTTCTTTCGGTGTCTTTTTCAATGACCCACTTGGTTTATATCTTTAATTTCTCTCTAATCGAGTCCTCACATACCCCAACCAAGTGATAAAGCAACTTCGGACCCTTCTTCAATTCAACAATAATGGCCCAGCAAAATCTAAGTTCCGCCTGAACGTAAATCTATTTTTATTTCTTGTCACGTCTGGCATGGGAGTAAGATGTTGTCAGATGTGTACCATCTATTACACATGACCTTATTGGCCTTAAGTTAAAAGGATTTTAAATTCAGAAAGCACTTTGTCAATTTGTAGGAAGAGTCTCCTTCCGATGCCATTTCCTAAATTTCAACACTTTTTATACGTTTGCTTCAAGTTTAGAATGTTATGTGTTACAAAATATGACGTCTGGTTTGCCTCTTCAAGCAAAATATTTACCAGGCGTTTTAAGCAATTTATTTACTTTTCCAAGTATTTAACTCATCAAGGTTCATGTGTAATTCATGTGTGTCAAGATTCACATACAAAACCGTCTAGTTACGGGATATGTTTCCAAGCTGTCTTGTTAAACCTGTTTCGTTTTCAATGTTGAAATAAGAGTGCTGTATTTGAAATATTATTCAAAGGCGCCATGCAGCAAAATGAGTTTAAAAATATTTAAAAGGGATTTAGAATATTATTTCCAGGGCCTTGCTAATCTGTGACCTCTTTAAGCGTGAGGGAATATATTAGCAACAAATCAACGAGAACATCTTAAAATGTTTGATATACTGGCATTACCAATAAAGATTTTTATTTCAGTTAAAACATACTAGGATCTCCTTTTCCGCGTTGGCTACACATTTTACTTTCTTTGCTTTTATTTTCAAGAATACTGGAGGGCATATATTTCTACTGTAAAGAAATGTAAACTGGACATCTAACATAGAAAGGACTACTCTGAATATCAGGCTCTTTCCAAAACAAGTAGACTTTGTGTAAACAATTTGGCTTCAGAACGTTTTAGGAAGAAAAAGGTGGTTTTTGACTGACGAAAGGGTAGATTAACGACAGTCATTTTTAATAAAGGTTGGTTTGAGCTTTTGACCCTAAACACTTTAACTTTTGATGATGTTTTGTTGTTTTTTGTCATCTTTATTAACATACCCATGATGGTTAAGATTTGTCACCAGTTATTAATTTTGTTAGTTGAAAGCAAGCTAATATAATAAAATCTGGCACATTATGTATATTTAATTGAGATAGGAAGTAATTTTTGTCGAGTTGGATGAGAAAGTCTCAGAGTTCCTAGGATATCAGGGCTGTAAAATAAGAAGTAGATATCCTTTTCGGAAAATCAAGCTTGAAACTGGACCATAAAAATTGATGGGATTCGTCATCACTCGTTAACATATCGTTACCTGATACAGAGAGGGACATGTAACACTGGAAAAGACAAGAACTTGGTAACCAGATGTATTAACGTACTTCAAAAACGTGAAATGTGGAGCAAATGATTTAAGCAGGCCTTATAAGAACTTATATCGATTTAAAAAAAAAAGATTATTCATTCAAGAAAAAGTTGAAAAAGAGGATCAAGATGAGACCAGGGGACTTTTTGAAGCTCTAATTGTTTTCTCAATTTTTAAGAATCCACGAAGCATCTTTGAATAAAGGAAATGAAGAGGTAATGGCATGGACCTGCAAAAAATGGTGGAACATAAAATTGTTCCCTGGAGTAAACAACTAATTAATGAAACTAAGACACCTGATAGGTAGGACAATAGTAAATTTTAAACTCAAAGCAAAGATATATTCTCAAATGAAACGCGCTGGAAAGGAGGGACTGAATTTGATCCAAACCTAGAAAATTATATTTGGCATTGTGTATCCATGATCGATGTGGAGATGTAGCCAATGCTAAATGTAAAGATTACACGAGTTCTTAAATAAGATTTATAATAACTTTTCCCCTATTTAGCAGCCATCTGTTTTCGGCAGTCAAAGACTGCTACTGCCACTGCTATTATTATTATTATTATTATTATTATTATTTTTATTATTATTATTATCATTATCATTAATATTAATATTTTTAAAAGATTGCCCTCTCTTAGACCGTAATTACAATCGTTCCTTAACTCAAGAGGAACAAATCGATCTTGCGGAAGACTTGGAGTCTGACCCTCAGGCTGTCAGAAGAAGATAAAAAAAAAAGGTGATTGATTTTTTTTCAATGTGGCAAAAACGCACCTTATATCGTTCAGTAGTAAGTTGAGTCTATACCTTCTTTCAATATTAATGGAAAATCATCTTCATATTAACCTTGATAAGGTTGCTTTCCCTCTTGGGGGATGCTCATCAATGAGATTGGCTGGTTTGTCATTTTCTTCAAATCTTTCTTGGGCTCTTATATTTAATCAATTGGTACGTTTGCTTCTAAAAATAATGGTTCTCTCTATCGAGCTAGAGGGTATCTTAACCCCTGAGACCATTTTGTATTTCTACAAGTCTACCATTCGCTCCATGCTTGAAAAACTGTTGTTACCCCAAGCCAGGTGCTCCCTCATCTCACTTGATGTTCTTGATCGAGTTCAGAAAAGTATTTTTAACTAGGTGAGTCCAAACCGTGCTTCTACTCTACAAACTTCGTCTCATCAATGCAGTTTAGGTTGTCTTAGTCTTGTCTATGGGTATTACTATGAGAAGTGTCATAATGAAGTATCTTTACTGGTACAAGCTCAGATTGTTGCATCTCGTGTAGGTCTTTTCTATCAACTTCTTTATCCTTATGCAGCTCCTGCTCTGTATGAATGTAGTTTTTCCCCCTATTAATAAGATGTGAAACGCTTTGACTTTTGAGTACTTTCCTCTACCATTTGATTTGAATGTTATTGGGTCTAAAATAAACTCTTATCTTTTGAACTAAATTGTCTCCAAGTTGAATAACTTATATATAATGAACATTGTGGCGTAAAATCCATTCAAATATAGTCCCAACAATGTATTTTATTTATTGATAATATATTTCGAGATTTATTCTCATCATCAGATCTAATCTCTAAAAGAATATAAAAATCAGTTTAAAACTTTGCAGAAAAAAAGAAATTTTTTTTTAACATCGTTTTATAAGGGTTTTTAGAATGTATAGTGTGTATAGATTTTGTTTTTGAAAAGTTTTAAAGTTATTTTTATATTCTTTTAGATGTTAGATCTGATGATGAGAATAAACCTCGAAATATATTAACAATAAATAAGAAACATTGTTGGGATTATATTTGAATAAATTTTCTTCATCCCTTTTATCTCTTTCTTTAATACTTCCACGTACTTGGTGACTTTATGCCTTGTGTAACTCCATCATCATTAAAACGCCAATTGAAAATTCGAAAAAAATTACGGAAGAGAAATTTGATTCCCTTCTAAAAATGTTAAAGTCATCGGATTTTCCGACAACACATACCCCACCAATATGACAAGACGAGTTAAATTCAGGTTGCTACTTAATCTCTGCAGTGCTGCAATCAAAAGTCCGGTAACAAATGCTTAATTAAAAATTGCACTCTGGAACATGTGAAAACTACAATTTTAATAACAATGATAACCATATTATACTTACTTAAGACAGCATAAAATATTTTTTATAAATTTTCTTACCTGATATTATTAGAAAATATAAGTTATATATTTTCTAATAATATCAGGTAAGATTTCATAGCTGGGGACAAACAAATATTGGAAGAAACAATGTAAAAGCCAAAGCAAAGCTATGTTTACAAGAAAACAATTGACTTATTCTTCTGATGTAATAATACCTAAACTGAGTAAAGAACAAATTAATTCTAGGTTCACTTAGACGTTTCTTTAGTGGTTTTCTTTGCTATTGCTTTAGACCAACTTTCGATGACTCGAACATTCGAAAAATTTGAAACAAATTTTTTTGTCTTTTGAGACTTCGATTTTATCAAAGTTTGCTTGTATTTTACAAAATACAAAATATTAAATTTTGTGCTCCATTACCTAATGAACGAGATCGACTAGTGTTTTTCATAGCAATTGGATCAATCGATTAGCAGCTGTTTCAAGAAAATGTCAACTCACATAATTTAAACAAAAAAATCGTTAAAAACAATTAATCATATGGAAGCGATTAATCGTTTGCATAATCGACTATGTATGGATCATAAACAGTTCTACGAATTGAAAAATGGTTGAGCTGAAGTGTAGAAGCATCCTTTTGTTTATGTTTGTGCAGTTATGTAGAATCGTTTAGAACGGAAATTTACAAATTTGACAGTGCTATGTGTGTGTTCCCGGGGGAGGGGGGAGCATTATGGTAATAACGCTAGGCACAGAGTACCTAGTGTTTAGTGGGTAGTGGTTGAATAAGATTCAGGGTCATATTTTGCTTGAAATGTCTGAGCATAACCGATCAACTAGGTGCCAGACCGTAGTCAAATAACCTCTATTAAGAATGAGTGGAACTTTAAATTTAAGTCACTTTATCTGTGTCTTTATCAAATAAGTGCAAAAGCAATAATTGGTCTAGAATCTGCATCTATCTTGGGCCTTTCCCAATGAACTAATGACATTGTTTAGTTATAAAGCAACGCCTTAGTTTAATCGCACACATTGACGGGTTGATTTACGTAGTTAACTTTATTAAAAACTTCAGTGAGCCATAGTTCTGAGCTGGAGTGTGGGTTAAATCGGGAGCGCGACAAATTGCTACAGACAGATTGCTACAGAACATAATTGCTACAATATGGATTTGCTACAGTCACTTTCTGCTACAAATAAGAAATGCTACAAATAAAATTGCTACGAGACGGTATTGCTACAGGCATACTTTGCTACAAAAAGAAAATGCTATTGATACACTAGCAGTACAGAATAATGCTTGGACCGTTTTACATAACTACGAAGTAATGTTTGAACACGCATTGCAATGCAATGTCAGAGCATTGTTTATACATTTTCTGTTGAATTTTACTAATTTTAATAACCACACTTGAAATGGAAACAATTAGTTTTACGAAATCTGAAGGGAAAGGAAGAAGAGCCATTATCGCCGGATACAGCTACACCAAACACAGGCTCGGTGCTTCTGGGACGTTCTCTCAGTGGTACTGCATCCGCAGAACATCTGGGTGCAAGGGTAGAGTGCGGATAGCAGCTAATGAACAGGAATTCCGGCTGGTATCCGAGCATAACCACCCACCCAACTTCGGGGAAGGCAAAGCGACGCTGGCCCTAGCTGCAGTAAAGCAACATGCACGGGACAGCCCCAATTCAAATCCACTTCACCTTACCCAAGCGCTTCTCACAGCAGTAGACTCTGAAACAGCAGTTTCGCTGCCGAAGGAGAAATCTGTTAAGCGGGCTATTCAGAGAATACGACGAGAGCATCAGCCGGCACTACCAGTATCGCTCGCAGAGATGGCTGAAGTACCGGAACAGTACAGACAGATTGATGGATCACAATGGCTAGTGTTTGATAATAGAGAAGAGGACATCGAAAACCGAATTTTAATTTTTGCTGGTGAGGGGGTATTTAGAGACATGGGCCAAAGTGACATGTGGTTTGGCGATGGTACTTTTGAATGTGTCGCCAGAATTTTAGCACAATTATATGTGATACATTATGCTAAGGACGGTCACGTATTACCAGGTTGTTATGCCTTGATGCGTAATCGCACGGAGAGATCTTACGGGATTTTGTTCACGGCCATACGGGACATGCTGCCCGAAGCACACAAAGATGGCCCATCCAAATTTTCTAGTGACTTCGAGCTGGCTGCCGCAAACTCCTTCAAGGCACATTTTCCACGTGCAAGGGAGCAGTACTGCTTTTTTCATTTTGCTCAGTCAATGTGGAGGAAAGCGCAAGCTCATGGCATCGCAGCCTATTACAAGATGGAAGATGAGCAAGAACTACGATCTCAATTTCATGCATGTCTTGCTTTGGCGTTCGTTCCACCTGATAACGTTCACGACGCCTTCCTCGATCTACAAGAGGCTGCCGACCAGCGCCTAGATGAAATAATAAATCACCTGGAAGATTATTATATCCTTGGTCGTAGAAGGGGAAGAGGCAGACAGGCCGCCAGATACCCAATTGCGAGCTGGAATGTCTATGACCATACCATCCTTGGGCTTCCGCGAACGAATAACAGTGCGGAAGCCTGGAATCGACGATGGAAAATGTTAGTAGGCAAGGCTCACCCAAACATTTTCACGATGTTAGAAAAGCTAAAAAAAGAAGAACAATACGTGGCGGCTCAGAGAAATCTTATTGCGTTTGGCAACCCCCCACCAGCGAAAAAGGCCAAGTACAGGGAAAATGACGAGCGTCTTCAAAGAATGGCTCAAAGCTTCCATGAAACCATTGCCAGTGAAGGTGATCAAGATCCCTGGAAGAACAAATACCTTAAATATCTGCGTGCAATCGGACATTCAGCCAGAGGCATATTTGACCAGTAGCCATTTTGACAATGAGTTCGGTGTGGCTATTGCACTCTGTTTGATAACAGGAATAGTTATCATTGAATAAACATGTGGAACTCATCAAGTGAAATAAATGTATCGAAACTTCAGACCAATCCGATAGGAAATGTAGCAAAGATGGCTATAGAGAAAGCAATGTAGCAAAAAAGCGGTAGCAAATGCAATGTATCAAATATGGCTGTAGCAAATGCAATGTAGCAAATATGGCTGTAGCAGTTAGTATGTAGCAAATATGTCCTGTAGCACTTTTGGTATGTAGCATATAATCTGTAGCATAATGTGTTGTAGCAATTTGTCTGTAGCAATTTGTCGTAGACCCCTGACACACATTGATCTATAAATCGATTAATCGACAAAATTTTTAGCCGTTAATGGATTTAGGAAAAACTTGATGACCTACAATGCGACACAGTTTTCTCGGTGAATAAAGTCCAACTAGAAGCAGTATCTGACTTGTATTTTGGAAAGCGCTATGAATGATGCCAGTAATAGTGTAGGAGAAAGGGCTAGTTTTGAAAAAATTCTCTGGGTTTAAGCGCAAAACAGACACCAAAAAAAGTTATTTTGGCGTTGTGGACTTTTCCCCTGACATTAATTATCTGATAACATTGTTTTCAAAAAGAGAAATCCTTCTTGGACGCGTAACAAATAATATTAACCACTGGGGAAGGAATATGCTAAAACACAATATTTGTCAAAGTTTAATGCTACACGGTGGACAGTGCGAGCAGTATGGTTTCGGTGAGTGTAAGACAATCAAGATTCATTGATGTAAGCATTGCGAGGTTCTCTCGTTCTTGGAGAGTTGGATACCAATACAAAGCTGTCACTGTAGCTGTGGAAGTAAAATGATAAGATTGTCCTTCTTTTTCGATTTAAATAGCTTTAAGCATTTAGTTTTTCAACAAGCTTACCTCTTCAAACATTGTAAGGGACCAAAATGCCTGCAGTTGCTGTTTAACGTATTTCATAGTTGTAATGGTTCTTCGTCGTTATGATGAGGTTTTTAACTGTTTCTACTAATCTGAAAAAAAGGCCAAATCTTACGGATTCACTAAGTAAACAAAACCGTCGGGTAAAAGAGGCGGTCCTGGAAGACACAAACACGAAAAAGATAAGCCAGAACTTACTTGAAAAACGATTTACTTGGAAAAGCACTATTTTGCTGATGTGAGCATATCAACTCTTAAAGCACAGCTACCATTTTTTATTTACATCTTCATTGATAGAGAATTTGTCTATTTAGACGAAATTTTGAAATAATTCAGGAATTTAGCATAAACATCAAATACGATTTCAAAGCTACAAATATTTAACAGATTGACTAATTCGTTGCATATCTAAGTTTTTACGTTTGGTCAGGAAACGGACGTGCAGAAATGCGGAATTGGTTCTGTGTATTAAATCATAGACACAGGTTCACATATGTTATTCCTTGCGGTTGGATTTAATTACAATAAGAAAGATATATCTTACATAGACTTGACTACTTTAATTCGTTACTGGACCCTTATTTTGAACGAGAATTACACTTGATAAAGTTTCTTTATCTGTGCAACGATAACATATAGGTATTAAATAATACAAGATTCTACAACGCTCTTTACAGTTATTTTATAACAATGATAAATTGTGTTATCGCTTTTCTAGTCAGATGTATATTAAGTTAAGACTGTACTATTAACATGATTTGCGCAAACATAATCATGTCGCTGGAATTGCTTCTAAAATATCGTGTAGATGGCTTTTCATCAAATTTAGAGTAAGAAGGTGTTTTTATTAACTAGTGAATACAGACAAAAGCATATAATTCCTGGATTAAGTTTACAACCACTTAATGTGAATACCGTGATGACGACGCAAGATTAATTTAACCCACAGATATTCAAAATATTTAAATCACTATGGTACTAGGACAGCATAAGGAAGAGCAATAGCCGTCTAATACAGACTGTTGTTGAACACTTGCTAGTATTTTTGAAAAAAAAGAACCTTGCTACAGTTGCTGACAAAATGTGTGTTGTTTTCATGTGTGTTTAAAGCAGCTTGTTGTGTTAAATACTGTCATGATAAAAACTTACTTTTAGAAACACGTCTACTATATTTGCCGAAATTTAAACATAAATCATCTCCTCTGCGAGAACACTTTTAAAATTGTACACTGTTCGTTTTTTTTGTATTTCATATTTCCATTTATTAAGCCAAACTCAATCTCTTGAAATTGAAATGGGTATGTCTAAGGCATTTAGTGCCAATACAATGTCATGAGTTGTTTAACATAAACAATATGTATACATATAGATACGCACGAGTTGTTTAACATAAACAATATGTATACATATAGATACGCACGAGTTGTTTAACATAAACAATATGTATACATATAGATACGCACGAGTTGTTTAACATAAACAATATGTATACATATAGATACACACTGTCCGTGAAAGATATGTTATTTGTTCAATACAATTCAGAAAATTTAGCCCAAAGCAATTGCCAGAAATAACTGTTCTCCTCCTTCTCAAACCTTATCCTATATTAAATAAAATGTATTCTAAGAGGAATCAAATTATAGAATTATCAAGTCATGAAGTAAGTGTCTTTCTTTATATACCGTATTTCCTCTTATAAGTAGTTATTAAATTGGACAAGGAGCTAAAAACAATATCAGACCTGACAAAAAACTGTGGGTTTTTTCATAATAAAGTATGTCAAAGAGGTCGAAACGAAGAGGTTGTTTGAATGATTTCCATTGTAAGACAAATAACCTAAACCGCTGAGTTTCACATTAACTTCCTTTTTTGCTACTTTTATTTAATTATTTACTTCTGAGGTACGATGTTTATTAGGGAACCCTCTAATTTAGAAATACGATACTATAATTTTAATGCATCTAAAAGTTAGCCTTCCAACTAACTTCCAGCCAGAGCAAAGTAAAACAGGAGTTTGATTTCATACGAAAAAGATAAGTGCTATCAATTACGACTTACAGAATTACCACAGTATCACTTTCAAAAATCGCAATTATGGAAAGGATGAAAAGAGCTGCTTGATTTAAAATAACCTGAAGTAGACATGTAAACAGACGTAGAGATTTTAGTCGATGTCCTCCAGGGCAGTATCTAAGTAGTAGTAGAAGCAGTAGCAGTAATAGTGGTAGTAGTAAAAGTATTTACATTTTTGTTGTTGCTGCGTTGGATTTGTTCTTTTTGCAGGTGTTGTTTTTGCGTTTGTATATGTTGTTGTTGCTGTAGATGTTGTAGTAGTTATAGAAGTAAGAGCTTCATCATATCACGAGTCTTAAGCTTTTTCTGAGCTACGTTGTGAGGGATACTTCTCCCATCGTCAGGTTACTGAAGTGACGGGAGGGGCTGTTTTATTTTTTAGTAGTGCGAACCTATGTGTAGACAGAAAATGAGTTGTTTTTAGGAGTGACACCATGTCTATGTTATATTTGTTGTGTTTCTTTGTTTAGTGCTCGAAGGGTGTAGGATGGTAATCTTATTACAGTACAAAATTTGTTGATAAAAATGAAAAACAAATATTTCCAGATAAATGTTTGATTTCTTTAAGACTGAGTAGAAATTACAAGGACACGGTGTTTTAGGTTAGATTCTTTTTTTTTCTAATTATTTGCCTCAGAAATGACGCCTGCCTTTTTCCAATGGTGAGAAGAAGTGTTTTTGTCATCGCCCTTCTCAGAAAATCTTCATTTGTTGCAAGTTCCATCCATGAGACTTGAATATTCGATGTGGCATCAACATTCTAGTTCTTCTCGACGGTTAGTGTAATTTTCCAGATTTCACATCCACAGTGTTGACTGGGATAACATAGTTTATTATTCTTATTCCAGTCTCCATGGAGAATCCGGTTCTTTAAAATTCTAGACATACACTGGATTACCTCCACCTGATGTAATCATGCTGCTGAGAAAATTGAATTCTTTATCTTTTTGAATATTTTAATCGCCATCTTGTAAATTGCATGGGATCCTTTGACTTATCTTGCTGACTGCCATGCAGAAGATTTTCTTCTAATTTAATGTGAAATATTTCTTACCGCTTTCCTCAATAATAACATATAGGTGTTCTTGTAGTTTTTCTGTTTTATCAGGTATCAGACATGTGTCGTCACCATACCGTATATTGTTCATAATACATCCTCCCATTTTTAAACCGACCTTTCCTTTGAGAGGTGTCCTAATATGTTCACTGTGTAGATTAAATAAGTCGGCTGAGACACTCTTGTCTTTCCCCTCTCCTTATACTACAGATTGTCTGAACTTCATTCTTGATTCATATCTCAGAGGTTTGCTCCCAGTATAAATTTCTTAGAACATAGAACTTAGAAATCAAAATCTAGACATAAACATTTCTTATAACTTGTACGTCCACCCCATGTATGCATCACTTTATAAAAATCCTTTCTATAACCTATGAAGCACATATATATGTCTCACAACAGTTCGATGGCCCTTTCTCACAACATTCTCAAACATGGTATATCTTGTTTCTCCATGCTGTACAAGCCTGAAATGATGTTTTCCTGTTTCTTGCCTCATTGCTCTTCGTGCTCTTGCTGTGATGATGTGCCTACGTAATTTTGTTATGTGATACATGAGACCTATATTTCTATGGAGCTCGCATTGTATAGCCTCTGGTTTCTTGGATAAAGCGATAAAAATCGTCATCCTCACATTTAGATGGATCTCTCCGCTATTAAAGATGTCGTTGATCAAATCTGTGGCTTTGGCCACTCCTAACTCATCATGAGCCTAAACCGTTTCTTCACAGAGCTCGTCTGGTCCTGTAGCATTTTTCGCTTTTATCTTTCTAATCGCTGCTTCTACTTCACACTCAAGAGTATTTTACCATTGATGACGTTCTTGATGTTTGGAGTATCTCTTCTCTCATCCTTCAATAACATTTTAATGTATTCTGGCCATCTCAAGGCTAGCTCGTTTTTATCGACAATTTTAGAAACGTTCTCGGCTTGGATGCAACCACCTAAGGAGCATGCTCTTTAACCAGTTAAAAGCCTTATACTTTTCTCCATAGCGGTCAGGTCAGAAACTTAACATTTCCGAAGCTCCTTACACTCGTTCACTTATTTTTCTTTCACTTTCCTGATTGTCCTTTTCTTTCACTGTCCTTTGTTGGATAGATTATCTGCCTACTATTTTTTCCCCGTCTCTTCTTATTTTCAGGATTTAGTATTTCATTCATTCCTTGATTATTTCTTTTCTCCTGTCCTGGATAACTTTCTTTCTAGATTCAATCAGAGCTTCCTTTGTGACCTCCCACTTGCTGCTTTTTCTCTCTCCTGATCTTCAGATAGATTTCTCACTAAGACTAAATACCTTTCCTTAAGCTCTTTGTTGGAGTGGATTCCCTTGCAATTTTGCATCTGTTGAATATGTTTCAGTCGGCGTAGCTTTAGCCTGATAGCACATATGACTTGGTTATAGTGGCTCCCACAATTAGCTCTAGGTCTGCTTAGTGGGGATTTTGAAACGACTGTTGAAGGAAATATAGTCGTTATAATTTCTGCACCTGCCTAGTGCATACTACTATGCATTGCAGGTGCGCCTTTGTCACCATTTATCCTATATCGGATTCATCTGCCAACTCCACCCCTTTGATTCTCAACTGGGAAGGTTTACTGAAGTGTAGCCTCCAAAGCACACTGACAGTTACGTGGAGCAAGACATTAGATTTGAGTGTCTCCAGGGGAACAGGGCCACCATCTCCATAGGACCAAATGATGGATGTCCCGGGATGGTACCACCTCTGAGCATTCCATGCACCCCTAAACAACATTGGGTCACTAAAATAAAAATATATCACGTTTCTTTGGACATATACGTGTAGTATTATGTTGTGATCAGTAAAGTGAAGGAGGTGCTTTGTTGCTTGACCTAATTTAGAGAACCTGAAAAGTTATAACAGGATTCGAAGCAAGTACTTTTTTATCGTTACCAATTGCTGTACCGAGCAAGTTACAGGTCGTAAGATGTGAAATGTTACAAGTTGAAGTAAAAATGAAACTTTTATTTATAGTGTAAAGAAAGATGTTGATCGTTTGAGTGAAAGAAGAACATTTGCTTTAAAACAGAGGAATATATCTATGATTGGACAGAAAGTTATAACAGTTTATAACAGGAAAACAGACAAACGACACGAATAGTTAGACACAACTTTGATATCTTCTTCAGATAAAGAGTATATAATGATCAAGGTAACTTGCTAATTACGTCTATAAGCTGGCAGAAAAGAGTTGTGGAGGAGACACTCATCAGAGAAAAATATGAAAATAGCATCTTTCCAGAGATAATAGATGTGGACTGATGTGAAATACAAATTCGTATTTAAGGCAACAGAAGTTTGTGGATGAACAAGTAGAAAGCCAAGACTCAAGAAAATAAATTGTGATGGCAATAGACGATTTAAACAGCTATTAACGAAAAAAAGGTAGTGCCGCATCATTTGAAAGAGCATGAGAGTTATATAGAAAAGAAAGATGTACAAAGGCAAGGAAAAGGGATAGAGCTCTAGCTGTAAGTAAGGGAAATGTATACAGAGATTGATGAAAGGAACTAAATACACCAGAAAGAGAAAGGATTGTATATCGACCAAAGAAGGCAAAAACGCGTCGAGGCCAATATACATAAATACTTGAAAGCTAAAAACGCAGATGAAGAGTGTTGCAAAGAACATGATGACGAAGAGGGCCTTTTCTTCAAAATCAAGCCTGGCAAGGAAAAACAAAATCAATTTCTCTGTCAAATTATTTTTCTCCACAAGTCCAGCTCCATTTTGCATACTTGGTTTTGACTTTCTACAATCAACTTGATTAGCTCTGTGCTTTTGTCATTGTCGATTACTACTGCATCTCTGAAACAGAGTTTACGATTACCTGTATTATGTAAACCTGATATTTTTGCGTTTGAACATTTAATAATTTATATAATGCTTCCACTACTTTTATGACTACTAATTTCACTACTAAAACAACTACTGCTTTTATGCTTTTAAATACTAATTGGCCGCTTTGCTACTAAAAAGAAAGCATAGGAAATAAAAACTGGCAGGATTTACAACAAAATGACTCTATTTTTACGGATGACATAGAAATTAGTCATCAATTATTAGTAGTAGGATTAATATTGTTGTTGTTATTGTCATAATTAACATTAATAACATTAACCGGAGAGTTTTGTAGTAAAAGAAATGTTCATTGTTGATAAAGAAGTCCTTTACTGAAATACAGTAAATAAAATTAACCTGAGGGGATAAGTTTTAATCACTGCAATAAAATTCAGTAAAATATTTAAAAATAAATATTCCATTTAGATTTTTTAGCTACAAGGGTTGCATCTAGATATCGAATCAAATTAAAAGTATTTGAATAGTTTTTTTGAATGCCATTATTGTTGTAAAAGATATCTCCATTGAATGTCTGCAATTTTTTAAACTTCCAGAAATTAGTTGAAACTGCTGCTCTGGGTCTAAATACTATAGTCAGGTGATTTGCCAAGAGGAACCTGTAGAATGAAACGTTTTCTTTGATAGTAGCACCAATTTGCTGCAGATGGAGTCTGGAATAGAATCGGATCAAAGCTGTGAATGAGGTCATAATACACCATGACATTGCAAACAGAAATACCAAAAAGACCATTCAAGTAAGAACAGAAATCAAAGGCAAACGGAGCCACATCACTGGGTTAATATACTTTCCTTACTATTTAAGTTAAGAAAGACAGTGGGCAAAGCAATGTTTGGGGATAAAGCTCGTGATTTGTGCACTTTGAATCAAAATCGGGACTCTGAAATACTGATACCTAAACCACTATAACTACATTTTATCCGTCGATTAATGAAAAAGAAGTTTATTATTAACAAGAACTGCGTCAACTGACGTCACGACCATTTTATTTTATAAAATTTTCTTAGACACCCGACTCCAGATTCTGTAGTGATTCATACGAGTTTGTTTGTTTCGCAGCTAAATTACATATTGAATGTAGAGAAAGGCGGGTAAAGGCAACATGTTCCATGAAGTCCTTGTGCCTGTCTGCAAAGCAATGGTCTCCAAGAAGAGATCTAGACAATGCATGATTCCGGATCTCAATATCCCATGTCCATGGTGTGTGTGGTGATCTGTAATCAATCAGTAAAACCATTATGTTTTTAAGTGGTTTCCTTCTATCTTGAACTGGAGCAGACACGAAATTTACACTGCTTACCATACATTCACGCTGGGATAGTTTATTTTAGAATTGCCTGATTAAGATGACACTATGAATGGTTAAATATTTCCTGACCTCATCTAATGATCAACGAAACTCCAGTGTTTGAGATACTTTGATTTACTGAATGGAATAGTATTTAATATTTCTCTCATAAATTGACAGCAATTTCATTTTCTCCCTTTCATCAATTTCAAAAAAAATTTGGAAATTTAATTGCCCCCGAATATTGGTTTTGTCTCATTCAAGGGATTGCACCTCCTGCCCCCTATTTGTACGCTTTTTACTGCAATGCAATTCCACTCACTGAGTCAAAGATATTCAAAGATACTAAAATCCAGGCTGCTGTCTTGTTTCGCTTGGGTTTGCTCTTTATCACTTTTAAAGAGAAAAACAGCTACCGGTTAAGGAAACAAAAAAGAAATACAGGTACTATTTGTTGTTACATTGAGCATCAAAACCTGGCTTCCTTTGTGACTCTTTTTAAATAGATTTTAAGCAACACCTCGGGGTTGAAAGATAAGCCATATCCCAATTGTCAAATGTTGAAGTGTTGACATGTAGATATTCATTGACCAACAGTTCACTTGAAATATTAGCAAGATTAAAAAACTTCAGTGTGCATGAGGTGATTTTTAACAGTTCGTGTGGCTGACAAATCTTGATAAAAAGTCAAATAGAAGCTTTGTGAACAGGAACTTGGAGAAAATATTGTGGATCATTTTTGGAAAAATCTATTTGTTAGAATACCACTTACAAAACGGAAAAACGTGAATAAGTTCCATTATTTCGATGAAGAAAATGTTACTCTGAGAACAATATTACAGAAAACTATCTCATAGAAGATCATTACACACCGTCAATTGATAATTAATAAGCCATGTCAACTATTCCAAGGACGAACTGCTAAATACAAAATAATCTGAACACATGGATATCCTACTGCAACCCAATGGTGATTATAAGAGGTATATAAAGGTCCAGTCAATGACAATACCAATCTATAGTTTCCAGATTGTATGATATTCACTTGCAACACCAAATATAAATAATCCCTTGAATTCCAACAGCAATAAAAAACTGGATTTGCATTTCCTCTAAAGTTTCATACAAAAGGAACAGTAAAGTAATGATCTTCATTCATGATATCATTTTCTTAAAAGATAACTGTCAATATCGTCTCTTCTTTAAAAAATTACATTCCAACAATTTATGCTTCCCTCGACGTTCAGTCATGAATATTTCAACAGAAATCCAACAAAATCATAATGGGGGCTTTTACCCCTGTAGCTGATCGAACTCCACAGAACAACTACTACACATCTACGTTTGAGAGGTACTTCTCTTCGTTTCATAACATCATATTTAAACTTTAATACTTAAACTTTTTTCAATAATTTTTACTTTTCAATGTAAACTTCTCTTTTCTCCAGCATATAGCAAATCCTTAAAAAATAATAAATGACAAAAGCTTAGGTGTGTATAGAGAGGTTGAAACACTAAGATCTGTAGTTCGCAACATCAAAGACCAAAGCTTGGACCTGCAGAGCTTATTTGTGGATACTCTCAACATTACTGTTACCATTGCGATTATAGCATCACTTCTTTTTTTCTGTAATAGCTATGGATTAACATATTAAATTTCTTCCTTAGATGCTTGGATTAAAGTAATGTACTTTGGCAATATTTTGGTACACAATATTTAACACAGATAAAAATTCGTGGCATCATTTTGCTTAAGTTACCTTTTGCTTTAATTTGACAAGCACCAAATACGTATTTGAGTCGCCACAACCATGATAAAATATACGACTTATAAGGAAATAAAACACTATAAGGAGGTAAATTTTTCCAAATATCAAATAGTCGTTACAAAAAGCCCATTTGATTGATGGCTTCAAAAAATAGATGTGTTGTAACTAAAGCTAAATTAATATCTTGGAGCATAAAATTAAGAACAAAACAGCCAGACAAAATGCTGCTTTACGAAGTAAACAATCCATTCCCCATTATTATGTCTTACTGTGTTATTTAAATTTTAATTGTTTTCATCATTTATTTTACTAATCCAGGTACATTACTGAATGTAATGTACCTGGATTATGTATTAGCAAAATAAATAAATAATTAAAAAATAAGTGATTTTATGTCTTTTTCTATTCACTTTAGGAATGTCATTTCCACGATTTGTTATTTATCCAATACACTTACAGAAATAAAATAAACAGAAAATAAATTGCAAATTACAGTTCCATAGTCATTTGATTGCTTTTGCATCGGTATGTGTAAATCTACAACTTTATCACTGTCAATTTCTATACTTTGAAAATTCTGAACTTTATGGACTCTGAGGAACCCACAGATGTAAGAGCTTTATCATGTCATGAGTCGTAAGCTTTTTCTGAGCTACGTTTCGAGAGATACTTCTCCCATCGTCAGGCCAGACGATGGGAGAAGTATCTCTCGAAACGTAGCTCAGAAAAAGCTTACGACTCATGACATGATAAAGCTCTTACATCTAAAGCTTGTCTTGTTGAAAACTTTAATATTATCCGCTGCAAAAAAGTTTTTACCTAAGCTATGAAATACTAGTAATCAGAATAAGGAACTGAAGTTCAATTTTTAGTCATCTCCTACCCTTAGCTTTGTTGAGAATTAATAACCCAAACTATTTTTATTCAAAATTCATNCACGATTTGTTATTTATCCAATACACTTACAGAAATAAAATAAACAGAAAATAAATTGCAAATTACAGTTCCATAGTCATTTGATTGCTTTTGCATCGGTATGTGTAAATCTACAACTTTATCACTGTCAATTTCTATACTTTGAAAATTCTGAACTTTATGGACTCTGAGGAACCCACAGATGTAAGAGCTTTATCATGTCATGAGTCGTAAGCTTTTTCTGAGCTACGTTTCGAGAGATACTTCTCCCATCGTCAGGCCAGACGATGGGAGAAGTATCTCTCGAAACGTAGCTCAGAAAAAGCTTACGACTCATGACATGATAAAGGTCTGACGGTGGGAGAAGTATCTCTCGAAACGTGGCTCAGAAAATGCTTACGACTCATGACATGATAAAGGCCTGACGGTGGGAGAAGTATCTCTCGAAACGTAGCTCAGAAAAAGCTTACGACTCATGACATGATAAAGCTCTTACTTCTATACTTTGAGTTAAGCATTAACCTTTTATTTTGTATCTTGTTTACTTGAATATTAATACAAGAGTGAAATGTTATTCAGGTTACTGTACAGAGCAGGATGGAATTTTTTAATTTAGGAACCTCCTTATTCCAGAAAATCTATGTAGCAGTGATACTTTATCATTATATTTTCGTGTAAAAAGCGATAGACAATTTTTTTAGTGTAAGTTAGCAGCCAACTTTTATTTCTGACTTTTCTTTTCACTGTATAATTTGTTGAAAAGGACTTCTTTCAAATGTCCTTGACCAGTGATTATATGTACTGTTAAATCTGCAATACTTTTTGGTTGATGGAATTGTGAATGGTAATTTGTCTGTGGATTGTTTCATGGAATCATAATGAAATATGATAATATTACTCCTTCTTTCTGTAAAACCAAGGGCTTTCTCTTGATTAGTCACGGTTTCATATCTTGTATAAAGATGCTTAAACATTTTTTTGAAATACAAAGGAAAATACATAATGATACGTGAAATAATAAGCACAAAAAATGGCACAGTTTTGACCCTAAATAATAAATCGTCGCAAGGGAAAAGTTGAAAAACTTTGTGCTTGCCTGTTCAATTCACTTTGCTCTTTTTTCCTTTTAAATAATATAGTCACCAACAGTGGATTACAAATTGTTTTACTTGTTTTATAATTAAAACTAACATTTTTTGCCCCATACCTTTAGAGCCACTAGAAGATATCCTTCAGTCTACATATATTTTGAATAGGAACCACACCACTTATTTCAAAATATCCTTGTTTTCAAGATGACTTCAGAAAGACACGAAAAGTTGTGAAGCGATAATATAGTGCCATAAAGCAGTAATTGTGATGTGCCTTTTACCATTACCGAAAACGAATCTCAAAAAAGTAATTTTTCATGTCACTATAAAAAACTCTTTTTAACATGTACTAAGTGAATTGCTTCTCTAAGATTGCTTCCGGGACAAGGTGGGGCAATTTTCGAGTTGAAGTCTTCGAAGGGGCAATTTTACGTTACAGTTCCTTTGGTCTTGATCATATTTTTCGTCCTGAATGTTAACGAATAAGTGTTCTTTTCATAATTTTTGCTTCAAATAAAATAATTCAAACCACGAATATGTTGCCTAATTACTTCCTTACAACGTATCGACACTTTAGTATGTCTTTACATAGTACGTATATATAATACATGTCACATTCATTACTTCATTATTGATGGGTCAAAGGGTTTTTTTTGTAAGTACATATGAAAGAAAACAAATGGAAAAATATAAGTTCTATTGAATTGGAATTGAATACCAACTGCGGCATCGATGGGAATCTTCAGTTCGATTACAATTATCTGTGTCAAGCTCTCAATCACGTAAAATGTAATTTTTTACTAGTAAGAGTCTTGTTGTACTTATTCTGTCCAAGACCTGTGTGTGAAGATTGACACAACAGAAACCAAGGTTAAGGTCAGTTTATATTTTGTGCACTGAATATCAATTTGTTAAAAGAAGCCATTGTGTAGAAAATGTTAAATTGCAAATTCCTCATTACTTTTCTTTATTTTTTTATTGTGCATGTCTGCAGAATGTGAATTTGTTATCACGAATCAAGCATTTGTATATCTGGCTACAAGGCGATGGCACGCGATGGCTCACTACCGAAAATAAGGTGGTAGTTAATTTCTTTAATAATTTACAATATGATCACTGTGTTTAACTTTTCAACTAATGGATCTTTTCACTATCAAATAGGAAACTTAACTGAGATACAAAGAGTGACCTCTGCCATCATTTACATTCTATTTAGTTTTTATTTCAAAATGAGTTTTTTGGCAGGCCATAACTAGAAAATAGGATTTCTTAAAGATTCGAGTACTTTTAAAACCAAGCACTCAGTATTTTGACTTCATGAACCTTCTTACTTTGGTTTTACTTTTTCTTATTGACCTCTTCCGACTGCTTGTCGTGAGACAAAAATTATATTAACTGTAAGATGACACCGTGAGAAGTAAGTGTTGGCATGGACCCCTGACTAGCCTCTTTAAAGTTTGTGGCTCAACACTATGAACACAGTACTTGACACTTTATTCAACAACTTAAAAGGAAGTAGCTGCTAAAAGCAGGAATTTGCGTAACAAAAACCCAGTGGGTACTTATGTTGTAAACGCTCAAAGATAGTTGACATCAATCATTAGCAAATTTGGAATTTTTAGGAGGAAATGTGTATAGGTCTTTATTGTCTGTACTAAATGCTTTCAAATCTCAGTGAGCACATCCAAATATGGCCTTGTTTAGTTAATGAAGAAGGATATGTTCTCTAAATAAAATTAGATGAAATTGTTTGGTGAAAGAAAAAAGATAGTTCAGAATATTTCAATATAAACGCATTATACTGATGAATACACACGCGTGTACAATTGCGTAAAAAGACTAATCAGTTTTTCGCCAGCCAAAATTTGATAAATTATTTGCAGTAGTAGTTTCGTGTGGCTACATCTCCAAATTGTGCTTGTCAATCCAGTCTGGGAAGGTGTCGTCGCAGTCCAGGACAGTCTCATAGCCACCATACAGCTTGGTCAATCGACAGTGGAGGACGATGTGGTCAGATTTTTTTGGGGGGGGGGCATTGTGGCATCGAGGGCATGTTGGTGAGTCCCTGAGTTTCCATTTCTGCATGTTGTGGCCAGTCCTAGCATGTCCGGTCAAGAGTCTGTTTCTGGCGGTCCAGTATTTTCTTTTGCTGTTGAAGCCACGGGGTCTGATGGTTAGGTCAGTTATCAGATGACCGCCTCTTGGGGTGTTATCGGTCCACTCTTTCTTCCATGATTCCATGATGGTAAATCTTTCTTGGCCTGACTTGTAGTAGGGTTTCCTCGATTTCAGTCTTGTTGAGTGAGGTGCATTGTAGCAGACTTCTTTTAGTGGGTTATTGTCTAGTGCTGCGCTTAGTTTTTCTAAGGATCTTTGGTTAGTCCTTGTCTTCGTAGATGAGGCGGTGGGATTCCACTCATTGCTGGGAGCCACTGCACCGTTGTTGACTTTAGGCAGCCCGTGATGATTCTCATGGAGTCCCTGAGTTTAGTGTCTACTAAGTTGGTATGAGGGCTTCTTGTCCAGACTGGTGCGCAACAGTCTGCAACACTGTAGCAGAGGGCGAGTGCTGATGTTCTTAACACTGTTGTTGATGCTCCCCATGATGTTCCTGCCAGTTTTCTAATGAGACAGTTTCTTTTAGTTATTTATTATTTGCAGTGAATATCTTCAAAGAGAAAAAAAAATATTTTTTTTTCCTCTGACGGTTTTTCCTAAATAAAGAGATTCTAATCTGCTTTGCTCCTCTGTGTGCGGCAGCTTTTTACAATGTAGTTTAGCGCAGCTATGCACATGCTTTTTGTACAGTAAGGACTTTCCCTGTAATATTGGATGAAATGTTGGGAAGGAATTTTCTCTTTTAATTGTTTTACATAGGTGCCTTACCATGAAAACGAGGTCAATTTTTAAATGGAATTCGTCTTTTGACGTCTTTGGTAGTGTACTTAACTTGAGAATATCGTTCATCATATCCATGTAAGATTGTGGTTGCTTAACTCTCTAAGTTAACTTTTCTACAGGAATTCAATTGTGAGGAACCCAGTAGTGAATTAAGAGAGAATTAAAAATGAACTTTGATTGGAGTTTCTGCAGGAATTTCTACAGGAATTCAATTGTGAGGAACCCAGTAGTGAATTAAGAGAGAATTAAAAATGAACTTTGATTGGAGTTTTAGATAAAGAGATAGGTATTGAGAAAGGAGGTATTGTGGCATAAATCAACTCCATGACGTCAATGCTAACTTGGTTTCTTAGAGGGAAAATACGAGAGCACTTAATAATGACTAATAAAAGTCACTATAAAATATAAATAAATGCACGTAAATACTTAAAAACCACAAACCCTAAGCAAACAATTAACGAAATAAAGTCAGTTCCTAGAAAAAGCTCTTATTTCAGGGACGAATTAAGGGGAACGCTTACAAATTCAGAACATTTAAAACGGTCTGTGTACCCCAATGGCTACCGCTCAGTTGAGGAAATACGGTTTATGGATGCCTCGTTTTTGTGCATCAGTTTGGAAATTTGTTTGTATGTTGATTCTGCACCTTAAATAATGCTTCTAGGTTCAGATGTCTGCATTAATATATTCTATTCCAAAGCCTAATAGCAGCAGATAATGTATGCACTTTTTAAGCAATACTGCAGTCTCAGTTTTTTCCTGTCAGAGGCTCGCTTTCCTTCAAGTTCTTCTGCACTGTCCAGGTATTATAGTCTTTCCTTTATACATATATGATAAAAAAATGAGATTTGACGTTTTGTAATAATTTTGCTCAGAATCAACTATATATCCACCCTTTCTAATACTATTTAATTGCTTAGCTTACTCTTAGCATTTCGCCTGTAAAACCATAGCTCTAAAAATACTAATTTCTCCTGAATGTTCTTGTTTTTGTTCCATGTTTCACAAACGTATTAAAAACTGACCAAACATAAGACTTCAATAGGTCTCCTTGTTTTGAAATTGATCGTTCTCTTTGCCAAAATATGTCCTTAAAAGATTTCTTTGTTGCTTCCAGCCTTCGGTTTATTTCTGTGTCACATCTACCTTTGCTTGCCAGAATGCTACCCACGTCACTAAATTGGTCTAATTGTTTGCTGTATATGCACTGTAGGCCTATGTATTCGACCTTAATAGTTCTAGGATTGTATCTTTTGTATATTCTACAAAGCAACATAGCTCCTGGAAGGTGAAAAAAGTTTAAACTCTTTAGTAAAAGGCTTTTGTGTTTTGGGCAAATATCAGAAATGTTCTTTTCATTTTTCTTGCTACCTTGACTAAATGAGGCAAGGAAAGTTAGGCTAATACAGACTTCTAACGTAGTTTCTAGGTTAAGTAACAAAATAAACAAACATAAACAGCAGGGGTTGATAAAAGCTTTGCAGTTATAACAGTATCATGTTTTACATTTCAGGATCTTTTATCGTGACGAACTTTCTTCCGGATAATTTACCTCGTTTTTTTCGGTACAATAAGGAAATATAAAACTATCGTCTAATCAATAACTTTACTTTACTTACCTCTATGAAAACATCCGGTTGTATGCAAGATCGTCTCAATGAAGAAAATAGATCAATTGGAAACAAAGGTAACAAAATAATATTTCGTATTTATCCACATAGTTTTTTGAGTCATTTTGCTTTGTACCATTTTCATGTTAATTCACGAACAAACTAAATAACAATTATTTGTCACATCTAGATAAATCAAAATAAAACTTGAAACCAGCCAACACGCATCTTAAGAAGGGCCATTTTTGTTTCAGCATCTGTTCTCAATCATACCTTTTCCGTTGTGTTTTAGTTAACTTTGTGTGTGTGTGTGTGTGGGGGGGGGGAGCATGTCAAACTCCACACTCGGTTGTTCCGTGTTCTTCGTGTTATTCTTTGGACAGAGGAATGAATTTCCTCTATGCATTTTACAATATTGTTTTCTCGTTGCCTTTGTTACTCTTCCATGTTTGAGCTTTTTTATGTCACACTAAATTTTTCCTTTAAAGCGTTTTTAACGATGATATTTACTCGCTGAAGATTCCGTTTAGTTCATCTTTTAATCTTTTATGAAATGTTCCTTTATCTTCTTTCTCATTGCCCTTACCGAGCAACATATACCAATGCAATGGGCTTCGGATCTCTCCTTGCCCCCTTGTCACGGAAAGGGACGGAAAGGGATGCATAAAAATGCGAAAACAAATATTTATTCATTGGTTAGTTTCCTAGTGTAAACCATGGTTAAGGATTCTTAAAGTTTTTTCATGGTACAATGGTGTTACACACAATATTATTTTCTTCGTGATGTATTCTTCCAATACTAATGTTCTTTTGGTTGGAAATGTCGTGGTGGAGAAGAATGTTGAAAGTTTCCTGGACAGCCAAGAGAACAAAGAAGGAGGTGTTTGTCCAGGCTGTAAGGAAACCATTACTGTCAGTTAAGCAGCTCCGATTTGTAGGACATGTTTTTAGGCATGGAGAGCTCGAGGAGCTGTACTTTAGTGGAAAGATAGAGGTACGGCAAGGAAGAGGAAGACCAAGAGTAAAATACATGGACGAACTGGTGAAGATAACAGAGGGGCAATGGTTGACCCGCTGAGGTGATCAAAATGATAGGAGACAGAGATGTGTGGAGAACCGTGATAGCATACATCCAGAGGGATATGGCACCTGGGTGGGTAAACTACTTCTTATATGTTTTCCAACCATGGAAACAAGAAACATTAAAAGCCAAAACAAAAAAGAAACAAATTTATAAAATTAAGGAAAAAAGCTAAAAATTATTAGACAAGTTGTTGAATGGAACATATTTCCTGGTGTATCGTCTAAAAAGGAAGGCAGGTTTTTCTCTGTTTTTATGACAAAATTGAGAAGGAAAGGTTGTAGCAAGCAACTCTCAGTCATTTTCCGATCTGGAAATCGTAGGAAAAGTGCAGTTTTGTGATAGGGTTTAGGATGAGAAACGCTTCAGGCTGTGATAAGAAAATTACTGTGATGCATACAACAAAAAGAAATTACCTACTAGTGGAAAGTAACCCAACTACGTTAAAATGGAATTTCAAGGAAGCGCCAAGGTTCAAACGTTTAGAGTTCTCCTTCCCCTTTCTTTATAATTTTGGCTTCAAGGTAACTGACACACACGTCATACCTTCTGCTTTGATTTCAGTGGTTTTTGACATTTTGCAAAATAAAGTTCCACATAAGAAATCAAGCTTTTAAAAATTCTTGGAAACGGGAGTATTGTTTTTGAATTATTGTGTATTTGGAGGATGTATGTAATGAAAAGCATGACACATTTCCCCCTTTTCTAAATTTAGGAAGAATCACAATTACATCCGAATACATAGTCTTTTCCCTAAGTAAACTCCATTACTGTACTTCAATCGCCAAATGCTCAAGTGAGGTATATTTCAAAAACTCGTTACCCAACATAAACCATCAGGTCCACGACGTTCTGGGCCAAATTGTATCACCTTAAATAGTGTTTTCACCAAAAAGGTGAAAACACTATTTGGTCACAGAGGTGACCTCAGGCACTTTGCTGTTATTGGAGAAGTAAAAATCTGAAATAATCATTCAAAGAAAAATTAGTACGAAGTTTGTTTAGATTTTTTGTGGATAAAAGGTTTTTTTTATGGAAAAAAAGCCTATTTGGTCTGAATTGAAATTGAGAGTAGAGGGAAAGTGAGCTTCCAAAGCTAATTAATTGATCCTGGAATACATAATTTCGCATAGAGTGACTGGCAAATCACTGAGTTCGAAGACCTTTTTTTTGGAGATATGACAGGCACACTTTTACTGTTCTGGAAGACGAATTCAAGTTAATATTATTATTGATAGCCGTTGTTGAGATGATATAGCTCTTCTTGTCAAATGAATCAATCAATCGACCACAGTCAGCAATTTATAAAAACTCACAATTGTTTTGGTAAAAACTCTGTCACATTAAAACTGTTTTATTTGAAAAGACAGTGTTGCTTTTCTCCTTGGCAACTAAGTGTATGATATAAACGAAAACTCTTAAAAGCAAGGTGACAGTTTTGAGCTGTGGGTCACATTATTGATTTCCTGTGATTTATCAGGCTAAAGCCGACAAAGGATACTAAAAATTCCTTGATTGGTTTGAAAAGCCACAGCCACGATTAATCCTCTGGCGTTTCAATGGAACAATAAGACTCTAATATGGTTAACAAATTAAACAGAGAATCTTACAAAAAATCCTCTATTGTTGCCGTCAAGTTTCAATAGGCATTTGATATAAAAACCAATCGAAATTACAAACTTTGAAGGTTGACTCCGTAATCTTATAATTTGTTACTTTGTTCAAGTATGCTCAGCATTTTAATTAGCCCTCTTACCTGCAGAGGTGTCAAGACCTGCGGATATTATTCCTTCTTAAAGTCATCAGCCAATAAGGCTTTTAGTTTTGGGGGTCAGGTTTTCTCATGATAGGAACGTGAACCGGATATCAGAGGAGATCAAAGGGAGACGCTCGATTGCTGTTCACAGTGTCCCTGCGGCTGCTTGTGCCAACACTCACAGATATTTTTAACTGCGGAAGGTAAGTTTATTAAAAGGCAGCATGTCAGTGAAGCTCTCCATAAGGCTCTTCCACACATTACATATTTTCATACTTTGTGGACCTGTTTTTCTCTTTTTGAGTAAAACATATAAAAGCCTTATTGATGAGGATTTGAATATGCCTTCTGTATTACGTCAGATTCATTCTCATACGGGCCACATTTGTTTAACAAGAGTCCGTTACAAATGTCACACCCAATGGGCTGTTGTATTGGCTTGCCAGATCAACGTAAGATTTCCCCTGTAAATTCCAAGTTAAGAGCAGATTCAGCATTACCAATTGCTTTGAAATGTTTCATATCGAGATCAAAGAGGAAGCTTTTTAGTTAGTTCAAATATTTCAGTTCCCACATGTTTAAACTTCGATAGCAATTACATTCAAAAGTCTGACAAGTAAAGGGCAGCTTCGTGAGTATTCCTAACCCCCAGCTGAGGAAATGCTTTTAATAAATTCTTTGAAGGAAAGGGGAGAGTAACTGACGTGCCGGCCTTTCTTGAACGAATAAAAGAAAATTACGGGGGAAATGAACAAAGTTGTGTCTTGCATGGTTCTGTACTACTGACAAGTGCTTTCTGTCTTCTTCGACGGGTGTGCCCCCTCGGTTCGGGCTTTCTTTGACGCAGCTCAGTGAAAGGCAAAATAAGATCCATTGTTTACCAGAGATACCATCAAAAATAATTGGAGAGACTGGAAACTGCCCAATGAAACAAAAGGAGAACAAAAGGCTGCAGTCAACACGATTCACATTTCATTTAATTTGGGACTTGAAGGCTATGTTTATTTCCGGTTATATTTGTATTCCGGCCCTGTCTTTGATCGGTGACAACAACAAAAATGAAATTCAGCTATTTTTCAGACAAAATCAACTTGGAAGACTTAGAAATGAGTAGCAGTTTATTTTCCTTCTTACAGTCTTTTTAACTGGAGTTTATGTTGACAGCAAAGTTTGGGAGATCCGGTATTACCCCTGGGGTATCATTTGTACAGTTTTTTTGGCCAAGAGATCAAACTGTTCCAAACAACTAACATGCGTTAATTTTACTCAGTTTCAAATCAGTTACGTGGGTAACTGCAGAGTATGTAAATAAAAAAAATTATCGTATTTTAGGGGAAAATAATGATCTTTTTTGTGCTTTTTTTGCGCATTTAACAAACAAATTTCGTTCCTGAAATGACTTCTGCACATGGTTATACTGGTCCAATGAGGAAATGGTGTTTCTGAAACTTAGAAATTCTTTGACATACATAAAATGCAAGTGATTTTCATGTAAACAAATGTAACTTATTTGGTTCCTGGTCTTGCTCTCTACACTAAATATAAACTAGTCAGCATACACTCCATCTGTTATATACGGTTAATTTAAACATTTATTGTCTGTGATTTTGTGTATACAGATTTAAATTATTTTGGTTTCTGGTCTTAGCCTCTGCGCTGAATATTAATTAGTTAGTATGCACACTTTCTGATGTATAGGTGTTTTGAAATATATATATATATATATATATATATAAATTGTTCATAATTTGCTGTAAAAAAGCCATTTAATTTAAATCCAAGTGTTGGTATCTTCATCAAATATTAATTTATTGTCATGCTTAGTTTGTAATATAGTTTTTATTTTTATCATATTTAAGTTGTCTTTAACTTTGTTTAAACAAAGCATTTTTATTCCAGGAAATGACAATGAGTTTTTTTGCACTGATCATAATGCAAGTTACTATTGGGAATAAAAGTGTAAGGAGTAAACGAAAAGGAAACAAAAGATGACAAAACAAGATGACAAAGCAGATGCATTTAAGATAATATACATAAGCATTCATTTGATTTATGAGGATGCATTAGTCAATACGGCTAAAGAAGCGAGTGGAAGCAAAAATCAGATTTGGAACGTGGATGGAGAAGAAAGGAGTGAGAGATGAACAGACAATGGAAAGACTACTATGGAGAAGGAAGATTCGTGCTGCAGACCCCTGATCTTTGGGAACCTCCAAAGAAGAAAAAGAAGATTAGTCAATATGTAACAAGGTTTGTGAAAAAGTTGTCTTCTTGATGCTTCTACCCCAAATTTAAACTTTCTCAGGAAACACCTCGAGAAAAGTAGAGCTGGAAGGGCAATTCCAATGGGCACAATGTGACAAAAAGTGATTAAAATATTAACAGACAGCAAAATTGTTAGGAATATTCAAGATTTTCTTGTTGTTAAAACAATTTCTGTTCCTGGGTATTGTCTGAACGGGAAGAAAAAAATTGCAAAGGAGAGATGTATGGCACAAGTACACAAAGAAATTGCAACTCAAACTCCATTTAAAATGGAAAGAAAAATAGTAATGTGGATTTGTGGTCATGTTCTTTATGAGTTGGGTAAAAGCCGTAATGATCGTAAAGGAAAAGGTGAATTCAAAAGTCCAGCCAATACAAATTTAAATGGAGCTCAAAGGTATTGGATGCTAACAAGGAAGATAAGGGAAGCAAGAAGACCCATCAAATGTAATAATCATCCTAACACAAGGTGATTGGGCATTTCACAAATCATAGTTTATCGAAATATTTTAAAAGACAGAATGCTTTTTTCGTCAAAGAAGTCTTGTCAGTAAAACTAAAAATAAAATTTGGGGAAATTTTCTAATTTTTAGTTGCAACTTTTGATGAATTTAATACCCTATACCTACGTTGCTGTGCGTCAGAGCTTCTAACGGAAACAACTCTGAAAGACTGCAAAAACTTGTATTTTTGAATAAGGGCTCAAGCACACACAAAACACATTATTAAAAACCATAGGGCTACCAGCAAAAGTTCAGAGGAAAGAAAAGACACTGAGAAAAGGGTAAAAAATTGCCAGTGAACAGGACAAAAATTTATGACTTTATGATATGTCGTTATATCAAATCATATTTTTAGTAAAGCATACTTTAATGACATGGTGTATGTTAAGAAAATTATGAATGGTAAATACAGGTGTAAACTAACACTAAAGGCTATTAATTTATCTTTTGACATCATCCTGTGAGCATATCAACTTCAGGTCATAAAACTCCAATTCCATGAACATATTACCGTAACAAAATTACAAATTGGTTACACCTGCAGTTTCTTTAAAACTAGCATTGCGATTCCCAGAGCATATTTTAACTCTCTGGAAAAAGAGATTAACAAGTAATAAAGAAATTGAAAGAAGGCAAAGAGGTAATAGTTTTAATATTTTGGGAAAGGTTGCCCTAAATAATTTTCCTGACGCTAGCTAACATGGGCATAAGGTTACGTTTTACCAGGAAAGGAGCATAACAGGGGTAGTTTTTAAATAACGCAATGCTTGAAAAACACTTTCAAAAGAGCCTTTTATCCACAAATGGCAAATAATCCTTTTTAGTGTTTAAAAATACCTGCACTATACATCAGGACCATTGCTATAAAAGATGCTCCACCACCTGCCAAGATATTACCCTGGTAAACATAACCTCCAATTCAAATCTTGTTTTCTCAGCAATATCTAGTGAACTATACCATGCTGAAGCTGATTTGAAAATACTCTATTTTATTACAGTTGCAAGAAATGTTCTCCGAGGGTGTATCATGGAAGTAACACTTCCATTCTGATCCATTTTAAAATGTTGTAAGACAAAATCAAACAATATTTTGCTACATTTAATCTAAATATACCAATCTACAGAAGTTTTTGGTATACATATATATATATATATAGTGTTGGTCAGTGTTGGTTTGGCATATTTCCTGTGTCGAATATATATATATATATATATATATATATATATATATCTGTATGTGTGTGTGTGTGTGTGTGTAACCCAGTCTCTCGGGTTATTCTGTTGACCCAGAGCCGGTCCTGGATCCGGATAAATGGAGAAGGTCTTCCATCAGCATAGGCATGCGTTGTGCGGAGGCAATTGGCTCTTATGGGTATGGTATTTCAAGTAGAGAAGGCCAGATAGTCCTGGGGTTTTGTTAAAACCAAAGTCTCATTAAACACCTTTTCAAAAAAGACAAGCACAAAATTGTGACATATGTTAGTGGAGGTGTAGAGGCTCAGTTGGGTCTAGTACTGATGCGCCCTGGGTGTGATCACACACCAGTATATTGCCGAGTCATTCCTGGAGAATGCTGCGTGACTCAACATCGTCCTGTGAGGGCTGACTTTAGAGGGACTGATATAAAGAAACGGAAGGTGGGAGGAAGGAGGAGACTGAAGACGTGGAAATTTAAGCAGCTCCAAACACGACCGGAGGTTGTTTTGAGACTACAAAAGAAGTTTCAGGAGATAGGCAATGGGTGTCAAGAGACAAAAGCAGCTGTCCTGGAGCACATGCCGGAGCGCATGCCGGAGCACTTGTGGCGAGACAGGAGGCGGGAAAGGCAAGTAGAGAGAGACGTAGTGGTGGTGTAAAGAGGTGCAGAAGACAGTGAAACTGAAGAAAAATACCTTTACAGTGTGGCAGCGCAGCAGGAGTCATGAGGATGAAGAAATGTACAGAGCAAGAAAAAAGGATGTAAAAAGAGCTGTGGCTCTTGCAAAGTAGGAATCACTTAGTCCTATTTGTGGGAACTTGGACTCTGCAAAGAGTAGAAACAAGATGTTTGCGATGGTGAAACAGCTTCGGCGACACAAGAAAGACATCATGGGGGAGAAGGATTCTTTGATAAAAACGAGGATGGCAAAATTGCAACAACAAACAGCGATATTTACTTCAATTATCTTTTAGATGTGGAGAACGTTAGCGAGCTTGAGGAGCTGGAACTTGTAGAGGGTCCACTACAAGATGTCACCGAGAGGGAAGTTGAAGTTGCGCTAAACACAATGAAGCCCAACAAAGCACCAGGCCCTTCTGGTGATATGCTGAAGTGTGTTGGTTAGGTCGAAGTGAAGCAGCTGATAAGAGTATTCAGGAATACCATTGCTACTGAAGAATGTCCAATAGAGTGTAGAGAGAGGACAACTATCCCTTTCTTTATGTCGTGTGTGAAAGCAGCAGGTGGCACGTCTGATGATTTCGAAGTCTCTGTTGGTGTACACCAAGGATCTGCGCTGACCTCATTCCTCTTCAACCTGGTCACGGACGAAACTACCAAGGAGTGCAGAAGGCGTGTATCCTGAGGCATTCTCTATTCGGATGATCTGCTGTTAACAGGTGAGTCAATGTTACACGAGAAGCAGCAGTTTTGTCTGTGGAAAGAAGCTATGGAAAGTAGAGGGTTGAAAACAAGCTTAGGTAAAACAAAAATCCTGGTGACTGGCTATGAGGACCTTACTCCTCTACCTTCTGGACAGTACCCATGTGGAGTTTGTGGCAGGAATTGGCGTCACCTCTGTGCTGTGTACACAGTTTGAAAAGTGGGTACACAAACGTTGCTCTGGCCTCCGAATTGTTGCACATGCAGGAGTCTTCAACTGCCCTTCATGCGTGTGGGGAAATTATGGCGTGAGATAAGAGGAGCACATCACGCTGGGACCAAGAATGGAGGATGTGGTGGAAGAGGTCGAATCTTTCTTTTATCTTCGTGATGTTATGGATAGGGAAGGAGGAATGGGGAAAGCAATGTGCATGTTGATGGCGGTACTTTGAGCAAATGGCGTGAAATTGCTGGTCTGGTCTGCAATAAACGAGTCCCGCTGAGCAGCCGTGCCAGAGTGTATGAGGCGTACATCAGGTCAATGATGCTTTACGGATCAGAAACTGGCCACTCACCCAGCGCTTAGAGAATGCTCTAGTCGGCTGTGACCGACGCATGTTCCGGTATATGTCAGGTGTCAGACTGCCGCTAGTGCCGAAGTGGCTGAGAAGTGCGAACTGCGCCAGATCTTTGATGTGATGAGGACTGGTAGATGGTTGAGATGGTTCGGTCAAGTAAGAAGAAGACAGGAAGGAGACGTTCAGGTAACCATAAGAGATTGTGAGATCAAAGGAAGGCCACCACGAGGAAGACCTCGGAAAACATGGCTTGGCAGGGTAAAAACAGACATGGAAATTCTCAACATAACAGAGGACCTCACAACGCAAACACTCATTGCCCGTCCAACCCCGGTAACCGAGAACAACTGACGTTAAAGGGATACGTAAGTAAGTACGTAAGTAAGAATATTTTTACAGTATATATCTATATATATATATATATATATATATATATTCGACACAGGAAATATGCCAAACCAACACTGACAAACTCCTTCAGCTAATAACAATAATATTTGACACAGGAAATGACTAAAGAAAGTATGCCAACATTAACAATTAATTTTTGTTGCATGGCAATAAATTGTCACTTAGCAACTTGTTTGCAGTCTTATCACGTATACGTTTTTNGAAAGTATGCCAACATTAACAATTAATATTTGTTGCATGGCAATAAATTGTCACTTAGCAACTTGTTTGCAGTCTTATCACGTATATGTTTTTTGCTTTTCAGTTTCTTGATAAAGTCTGTTGTAGACAGACGAAAATTTGAAATAATAAAATAAATATTTGATTTACTCAAGTAAATGTTGGCATAATTTCTTTAGTCATTTCCTGTGTCAAATATATATATATATATATATATATATATGTGTGTGTGTGTGTGTGTGTCTGTTTGTATGTATAATTTCATGTCCGTGTTTTGGGTGAGGGTGGCAGTAGAAGGGCAAAATTTAATCACACTTCAAGAAATAGGTACTTTGCATGCGCTGAACGTAAATTATGTTATATCTTGACGTACCGCTAGGGTGGCTATCAGGACAAAAGAGCTACATAGGCCTGTTCTCAAAGATAGCGATCTTGAAAAATCAAACCAAGTCAAGACGACTTCTGATATAGTTTTGAATATTTAGAAGCTTGGTGAAAATTAGTAACGATCTTTGGACCCATTCAGGGAGTAGAATAGATAATCCATTAAAAAAATAAAAAAAACCTTTCCGAACATTTTGACCCCATGATGTCAGACTACTCTGAGCACAAGCCTGGATTTAATAAAAGTCTGCAAATCGTCCTCCTGAAAATTACGTTTTAATGGAGGCTTGCGAACTGAAATTGCACGAGGTAATCCTGATTGTTGAATTAAGAAGACAGTTTTACTTGTTACATGAATGAAAGGCACTGGGTTCAAAATCCATTTTAGCCAGACAACTTCGAAAATTTAGAAAAGTTTACTTTAAATATTTGTCTACCGAACATTAGTTTATCGACCAAGTCTTTTCATGTGAGTTGTAGGTACACCATGCGCCTCTACGGTACCCAACTAAATGTTTTTTGTAAATTTGGATCAGCTTTTCGTTTTAATGTCATTTTCCCCCAGTAAATGGGGCTCAGACATTAAAAGCAAAAAAATAATGAAAAGAGATCAGCCTGTGCCTCATGAAAGTATACCAATAATATTTTATTACTTACAATTGGCGGATTGACTAGTAATATAGTATACACCGATAATACCTAGACAACAAAGAGATAAACTGCACTGCAGTCTTTTTAAAAGAGATAGATGACATAACGCATACAGAGAAGTCATTTAATATTAGCAAACCAGATTTACACAATCATTTGCCAAGTTTTATTGCGATTATTACTTCATCGCTGAAAAACAGTCAAAATGATAAAATTTGACTAAAACCCCAGCATGGCAAAATTGCATTACTTTTGAAAATGGACAGAGAATAGGCCTAAATTTAGAGTTGACATATATATGGTGAGTAAGAAAAAATAGTTTACATAAGCTGTACATTTTTTTTTCATGACTTGATATTTCTAAGAAGCCATCTAAGAAACAATCAACACAGCTTTCTCAATAAAGCTTCAAAAGACAAAAAATGAAAGTGAAAAGTGTATCTTCACAGGAGATCTGAACACTGACTACGCGGAGGCAAAAGATCACATCGATGTAAAAGACATTTTTAAACATAATGGTTTTGAGCAAGTGGTAACTACACCAACACCTATTACACAAACTACCAAACCTCTAACGTATTTCAAACTAATAAAATAAAAATGATCAACTTGAAGACCTCCATTCTCATCAGATTCGGTGATCACAACCTTTTATTGTTTGAACTTTGACCCCGACAAGTTCATCGATGAGAGGAAAAAAAACCTTTTTAAAAACGAGACCTGGAAAGCTAAAAACCTCATTATAAAATAATTGCCAAAAACTCGACCAAACCTGATCGCTTGTGGAAGGTATTCAACGAGATATTTTTCACAAAGTCAAAACCCGAAAAACCATTTTGAAACCTCACCGTAAATAATATGATCACCAACGATGAAACAACTATCTCTGAAGGTTTTGGAACTTTTTTGCAAAAGAAATGTATTCCTATTTACAGTAAGTAATACCTATCGTGTAGAGATAAAATCATCATCAATTAACTAGGGCTTAAGATTATTCATAAGCTCACCGCCTTTCACCTGTATCGTGATTCATGGTAAACAAGGGAGCGTTGACCAAGGCACCGGCTGTTCCCCTCGGATTCCTTGACAGGGTTGTTCCTAATGATTTTAAGAATGCCAAATTAACTCCTGCACAAAAGTCACCTACCAAAGAAATTTTTGAGAGTTACCGGCCATTCAGCATCCTGCCAACCATTCTAAAAATCCTGGAAAATGTGCGCATATCCAAACCTCTGTTGAAAAGTTCGATTCACTGTAGAATTGGACTCAGAAAGCACTGACTAAACTAGGAAAGGTCTGCTTTCTGTATGAAATTAGAAAATCTATGGATAATGGGACGTTAATAGCTGCAAACTACAGGGTCTTGAGCAAGGATTTTGTTACTATCAGCAATCAGGCGATTCCTGAGAAGTTACCAGACTTTGGTATATCTGACATATTCCATCAGCGGTTATGCGGCTACCATTGTCGTTGTCACCAACAAGTATTTTATCACGAAACAAAATCATCTTCAAAGCCGATTTACTGTGGTGTTCCCCAGGGGGTCAATTTTAGGCCCATTGCTGTTTTTCTTGCTTTTTAATGAGGCGACGTCAACACTGTCTCCTTGTAAAATTGTCAAATTTGTTGGTAATATTATTATTTTTTGGTAATATTGGTCTGGTAATATTGGTATTTGGTGAGATTTAAAAGGTGCTCAGTTACCATTTCAGCTGTTTCACAGAATGGCTGAGGAGGAGCGAACTCTTTATAAATATCAAAAAAGGTAATACCAAAGTTATTGTTTTCGGAACTTGTAAAAGGCTAAAAAATTGTTAAATCACCAATGAAAATTGACTACAAATTAAAAAGTTTCAATCACACATCATTGTACAAATATTTGGCCTAACTCCAAACAGTACATGTCAGACGATGTGAGAAATTCCATCAACAAAGCTGCCTGTAGAATAAATCTTCTAGGAAAAATGAAAGACATACTTGACTTAAAAACTTCAGCCCAATTCTACATTGGAATGATAATAGCAATTCTTACATATTACCCTTTCAACACTTTTGGGAGGGTACCAGCTGGCCTAGTGATATGCATGAGTGGTAGTCCAATATGGCCCAATCTGGTCCGATCCAGCTAAATGGAAACCATGGACTCCTAAATAATAACATCTGGACTGGAAACCTTTCAGAAATCTGGTGTTGGGTGTACAAGATGAGGCCGATACAAACTGTAGTTCCCAGACCCTCAGCAACAAACGGTGTCGCCATCAGATAAAGTGCCAATTTTTGACTGTGAAAAATACAGGCACGGTTAAGGAATGTGCTTCTGTTGGCTGCAGTAGTGCCCAAAAGACAGTAGAAAATCGCGCTGGCTTGACATTTCATATGTTTCCTTTAAATGACGATGAGTTACTTCAACACTGGATGAGAAAAAGTTCACGAAAAGACTTGTTGCAAAGGAACATTCTAGGTTAAGCTCTCTTTATTTTACCGTGGATTCGTTTGTCAGTCAAAGCACGGATAACAACACAAGGCGTCCGAGGAAGTGCAAAGAGTTTATTAGAAGGTATTTAAGAGACTTTGCCATAATTTCTTCATAACACGTTTAAGATGTTTCGTAGCTTGGGAAGGTTTAAGATATTCAAGATTGAGTAGTGACGGTTGAAAGAAATTTGCTTTGCTAAAGAAGCAGGTCGTGAAGGCTGATCTTTGTTATCAGTACTGACACCTTTCATTGATAATGTAAGATAAAAGTTATATCATATCTGATAATGAAACTAATATTTAACTAATCATTTTGCGTTACATATGTAAGGCACATAGCCGTTTTAAACAAATCATAGTCGAGTTTTTACGTTGAAATTTTGGAAATGTCAGCATCGTAACGATTTAGACACGTAAATTGCACCAACTTCAGATTTTTCTGTTATTTGAATGTTGTTTTGCTTCAGAAGTATCCCATTAGGTTCACAATTCAGTCTGTTTAAAATTGATGCTCACTTAAGACTGTTTATTATTTATGTTTTACCCATTTTTTCTCGTTTAAGGAGACTCAGAAAAGATGCTGTGCCAACATTGTTTTTATTTCTCATGTTCTGAAATTATGGCATGTATTAAATGTGAGAACAACAACTGCAGGAAAACACAGTCGTGACATTACAAGAGATCCTGTACGCTCAGTTAATGACTGGAAACTGAAGTACCAGGATGAGTTTTCAGATTTCCTAGACAGGTGGAAATCACTTGGGGAAACTTGGATTGACAACGGAAACATTTACTGCTGTGACACACACGTGTAGGACTCTTCCACTGATTGGCAAATATCTTATAGAGCTTCAAATATGTTCTGTTTGGAAAACTGCATTCTGACAACATTGAGAGCCGCTTCGGCTGGTACAGACAACTGTCAGGTGCTAACTATTTTACTTCTCTGAGACAGTTGCTGGAGAGTGAGAGGAAAATTAAGGCTATATCCTTTCTTAAATTTTCTGATATAGATTTTGATGTAGCATCTGGGTCATTTCAAGAGAGCAAGCAAAACAATCTCCAAGAGTGTGATTTTAATAAATTCACTGCTGCCGTAATGGAAGATACATTTTTAACTACTACTAACATTGCAGATGCAAATGCCATTTATTATGTATCAGGGGCCATTGTAAGGTCAGAGTTAAGACAAAAAGCTGGGTGCCCTTCCTGCAGTAGTATCTTACTTGATGGTGAAAAATCAATAATCCTTCGGGAAAGTGACTTGGATATTGTCAGTGAAAACGTAAAAAAGTTCTCAGAGGATATCAACAGAGGTGGACTCCTTTCACCAAGTACTACAGCTTATAGTTTGTGTATGGCATGTTTTAAAGTATTTACTGTGATTAAGTCAAATAAGGAACTCAGGACATTGTTTCTCTCAGAGACATCACAAAAGTATTGCTTCAATATGCTCATTCTGTCCATTTTGTCTTCGGATACAGACTTGCAAGAACATGTGGGTTCTAGCACCTACTGTGACCATGGGCACAACTTTCTAGAGAGTCTTATTTGTAGAATTTTCAATTGCATGATGAAGAACTTTGAAAAGGAGTTGACTGTCTGTTCAGAAAAAGGCAGGGAAAAAAAAGAAAGATAAGCAAACTGTGTGGAAATACTCAGTAGTCTGTTGGGTTCTTTATATTTCATGTTTTAAAGACAGTTGTAGTTTTACATGTTACTTAGGTTTTGTTTCCCATGGTTCTGCCATCCTCAATATTATGTAAATAGGTTATACAGTTTTTACAACATAAAAATCACTAAGTTAAATGCAATTTGTGTACTTTTCTGTGTTTATCACTGATTTTGACTATTTATTGTAACCCCGACCCCCCTCCACAGACATAGCTTTCGTAGACTTCCCCCTTATCAGTACTTTACTGTGATGACTGGTCACTATTTTGGGGAATTGGAGTTTAATCATATGATTAGATAGATGTAAGGAGAGCTGCTGATAGTGTAAGAATGTACTTTTGCTTCTGAGAAAAACTGGCCTCATGTTGTACACCCTGGAATCCAGTTTCCAGTCCAGATGTTATTATTTAGGAGTCCATGATGGAAACCGAGGTTAAAGCTTGGTTTCCACAGGATTGAATCCATAGAAAACAGTGCCCACATGAATCGTGAAACAGCTAAAGTACCGTCTGAAAAGCAAATCAAAGTAAAATAAGTTGTGATGTACATCCATAGTTCCATGAACAAGAAATATTTTTTAAAAAATTTCCAGGACCATTTTTTAATTGAATGATGACACAATGAACACAAGGAACAACCGCACAACGGTACGTACGTATACTCAAGTGGAATTGGAACTAGCTTAATCTTCATTTTACTTCAAGGGAGCAGTAATATTCAACAAGCCCCCAAGAGAGGCCAAACTGAAGAAAGATTTCAACAAATTCAAAATATTATCAAATCATTTAGAATGATGTTATTATATCCACTGTACTCTTGAAATCACTGCATTACCATTTTTATTAGTCGTTTTGCCATATTTTATTTTCAGAGTCTGAGCCTTTGAATTAAACTTTTAACATTTTCTTCTCAATCTCAGGTTTGACATTCTGATATTAACATATATATATATACATATATATATACATATATATATTTATATTTATTATTATTTTTTTTTTAGTTTTAACGTTTTCCCCTCAGACTCAGACGGTGCCATGCAGTGGGACTTTGATTTGGCATTGAGGAATTACTTGGCCGGATGCCCTTCCTGACGTCAACCAATGACTTTTTCTTCTTTGAAAAGTTCCAAATTCTCCTCGACAGCTCGGGGAATCGAACCCGGAACTCTTGGTTACTGTGCAGTTGCACTAACCATTAAGCCAGGCTCCTCATTTATATTTATATTTATTTTTATTTATATTTATATTTATATTTATATTTATATTTATTTATATTTATATTTATAACCTATCATGTAGAGATAAAATATATGGTGTTTTGATACTTACTGTCCCACTCTATCTTGATCCGTTGATTCCTTTCGTGTCTCTTTCAGATGGAATCTGTGAAAGACAAAAATGGGCTCGCTCTTTACCATGGTAGCCATAAATGAAAGAACCACTATAGTATTCGGATTTTTCTGACGTTCTTTAAAAGTTATTTCATTATCTTTTGTGCACTCGTTAATTGATTGATTGATTGATTGATTGATCGACTGACTGTTTTTTTTATTTATCTCTTTATTTTTTCATTTATTTATTCATTTTTAGTGTTCCGTTGATTGTCAGATAAGGAGCTGCATAATGTAACTGACACAATAGACTGTCTAAAATGAGAGGCGAAGTATTTCTATTAATCCCTGACGTAATTCACTACATTTCATATCAGTTTGAAAAATACTACTTTCTCCGTAATTTGTTAAGTCGATATAATTACTTGTTTTTCATATAAGTTTTATCCAATCCTTACATCACTGACTTGTTCTGTAGTTACATTTTTCCACTGTGACGTTGTTTGGAGGTCAAATAGAAAATGAATTGAATAGGACTTAAAAAAAAGAAAATTAATCTGAAGTGTTTAAATAGTTTTCTGGAGCTGTGCAATAGTTAGAAACAAAAAGAAATACATTATATGTGGTTGGGTAAGATAGTGGACAGAACAACAGGTTAGATTCACCTTCCTTGATCAATGCATTGATTATTAGTTGAGATAAAAAGCTCCAATGTGAGCCAAGATAAGGGTTCTAATGCAACCAGACTTAAGAGGCTACAAGTGACAATTGCTGGTACAGTTGGAACAGGGTTGAAAAAGGGTTGAGAGCTTCATTTTGGCAGAATTTTTGAACATAGGAAAGGGCTTTAATATAATTTTGCATTAAAAGGGAAAAAATTAAAAATTTTATGTATCTTTGCTTCTTATAAAGTGTGGCTTACTTTCTTGGGTTTAGACTGTCGGAATTGTGGAGAGCGGTCAGTGCATACACAAAAATGCCGAAACACTCAACAATCAATGCATAAAGCTATCCATGTGCTTGGAAAGTTTGCCGTACAGTGGCTCTGTTTACTAATCATTAGTTCTTGCTATTCTATTATACCAAGAAAAGGGAAAGCTCAATTTAAATTTTGTGACCGGTTGTTACTGCGCTTGGTAGGGAACTTGAGGTAGGAAAATGCAACTTTTGGTTCGGTAAAAGGCGAGAGCAACGTTGATGTACCTGTAGATTTCATAACATTTTTGTTTATATACGTTTTCATATAACGTGAACAAAAGTAAATTTCACCGTAACGAAATCTACACAGTTAGAAAAGATAACAATGAGGAAAAGGTGTAATATATATTATAGTAAGAAACGTTCATATTATACGATTAAATAAGGGAATAAGATGCAAACTTTATGCCGTACTTTTATTTGAGATACACTTGTAAGGTAAGCTTATGGTGCCTGTCAATCACTGTAGGTACACAATTTGTCTCTGGTAGTAAACCATTTATAAAAAAACAATGTACAACTTTAACAACAATCATTCTGACGAAGGAGGTTTATTGAAATTACTTTTTGGGTTATAAGGGACTTTGCAAACTTCGTTTTAGATTCGATTGAAAACTCAATTTATTTTATCAGACGATGAGATGATGCTTGTGTTCAACAGCAATGTAGGTATATAGAATAATGATATAATTATTAGGAACTTCAACAGATGTGAACAGGGCGTCAGACGAGGTAAAACGATGGTGAGACAGTCCAAATGTACTTCCAATTGATAAAATGGGTCAAAATATGCAGCATATTTTAACAGCCTGAATATGTCTGAGAGTCAGTAGCAAATTCCAATAGTTTTTTAAAAAAAGGGATTATTATCAATGTTGATAAACTGAAATACATAGGCAGGTAAATCAGTGAGGTAGAGCAGAAATATATTTGTAGAGAAGAATAGATTTGATTTAGATACCAATAGTTGTTACAGTAAAAGCTCAAGACCCATTTTCATACGACTATGTTCTTGTCAAACATGGAAACTATTAAATCTTTCTATTTTTGTTTAACCAATGCGATACTGTGATACTAATTATAATAAACAAATATTTAATACATATCAGTTTAGGCTACTGAAAAGTGTAACTTTTTTTGTTGGAGGATATTAGGGGCTCAGGAAAAACTGCAGAGAAAGACTGGAGTAACATATACAACAGGGCCAAAGAAATGTCTAAAGATGGCCCTATATTAGACCTTTGGTTGGCCTTTGTTAATTCTGCACAACCTCGAATTAATGAGACAAAACCTTGGTTTATCTACTGTAGTGGAAAATTGGGATAAACTACCTGCTGCAAAATAACTAGTAGGGTTGGTTGTTGGATTAAGCACAATTATACATGCAAAAAATATATCAATATTGCCCTCTTTAATAGGGAAAATAGCACTAGCAACACTTGACTTCAATGCGTAACAGGATAAAGGAATACTTAGATTTTCAAACGTCTGCTATGTAAAAATACATCATATTTGAAATTTGTATATTTTCCAAAAACATGTTTTTTGACCAGTTATAGCAAGTTGTGGCATGAGCGCAGTTGTGAGTCTCCTAGGTATATAATGAGGGAGGTTCTTTGTTTACAAGGGATTGTACTAAAAAAGACCGGAATAACGCTCCCTTGGCCATATATCACAGGGAGGACTACAGCCGCCGAATATCGAACACCTTCTTCGTCAAGGCGCAGTGGGCTGAGGCCAATCACAGAATAGTGTTAAACACGTCCCGATGCTCGCTCTACCCCAATCATGGGTCAACTAATACTATTATCTTATAAGTGGGTAGGTGACTGCGAAAGGCTAAGGTACACTCCATGATAAGCGAAAGGGTGGTGCAGCACTGCTATTGGGCTGTCAAACTCTGCTCCAATTAAAAAAGCACGTTTTTAGGAGGTTTTGAGAGGGGGTAGGGCATGGCTTGGGAATTGACGAGGAATTCCGTGTCATCCACAGGCAAGGCTAAAGAAGCAAGTAGATAGGAAGATAAGGATTGAAAGATGGAATATTAGGACTATGAGCAGCGGAAGAAAAGATTTCAGATTTTATGAAAAGAAGGCCTGTTGGGATATTGTGTATTCAGGAAGTGAAGTGGAAAGGAAACTGAGTGGGACATTTGGAAGATGGAACTAAGTTGATCTAAAGTGGTACTTAAGACGGTAGTGATTGAGTGGGATTTATCCCAAGAGACGATTTTGAAAACAAAGTGATAGAGACTAGAAGGGAATCTGAGAAATCGATAGTGGTGCGAACTTTGGTTGGTAGGCAAATAGTAAATTTAGTATCAGCAAAAGCGCCTTAAGTGAGATGTAGCAACAAACTCAAGAAAAGTTTTTGGGTTTTCTTTGAAGTAGCTGTCAACAGGATTCCAGCTTAAGGGAAGTTGGTTACAAAAGCAAACCTAAATGGACATATCGGAAACGTTAGAGGGTTGTTTAAAAGAGAGCATGACAGCCTTAGGTATGGAAAAAGAAGTGAAGGGGGAGGAAAGATCCTGGAAGTTGGTTCAGCAATGGAAATAGTCTGTGTCAGCCCCTTGTTTAAGAAACGGAATGAGCGTCTTGTGAAGTACTGCAGTAGAAGTAGGAAGTCTCAGAAAGACATTATCTTAGTACTTCAACGAGACAAAGTACAGGTCTAGAACTGTACGATAATCAATGGGGAAGCCATAGCAATACAACATCAACTGCTCGTGGCTGACATAAGGGAAACAGAAGAACAGCAAGAACATAACAGAATGTCTAACAACAGGACAGGAAAGCAGAGAATATAAAAATTTTGAAAGGCGGAAGAGGAAAAGGAGGAAGAAAGGTGTCCTGTAATTTCAAGGAAGAGTAGCAGCAAATGAAATCAATTGTCACAGAGACTGAAGTGAAAGCATGTAGAAAGCAACCAATAAGACAGCAAACAAAAAATGTCTGGTAGTGGCAAGGTGATTTGCAAAGGGCGCTAGATAGAAAAAGGCCCACATTCACGAAATGGAAGAAGAGGTGTTATATAAGCAGCAGAAACAGTACAGAGTCTAACACAGAAGGAAAGGTGTGGGAAAGGCAAATTGATGCCCCTCTCAGAGATAGTATGAGATTGTAAACAGAATAGTGAGAACATTGTTTACAAGGTAACATAGAGAAGAGTAGAGAAGCAAGAGATGTAAAAGATCTTAGTGTTATTAATAATACAGATGGAGGCAAGCTGTTGATGAAGGAGACATAGGAAGAAAATGGAATGAAAAATTTGTAAAGCTGATGAGTGTTGAGAATGAGCGAGGAATTGAAAGCCGCCAATTCTGTACAAGCATAAGTAACTAACATCAGTGAAGAGTCAGTGGAACTAGCATTGGACAGAATAAAGAACAATAAAGCAAGCAAACCCTTAGAGCTAATTGACAAGCTGAAGTCTTTGGGATATGAAGTATAAGAAGAGCAATTGATACAGGTGGTAGAAATCAATGAAAGACAGTTTGGGTTTATGAAAGGGAAAGAAATGATTGGTGCAATTTACACCCTGTGAAAAACCCAGGAAAAAATACTGAAAGGGAACAAGTCACTTTATGTTGGCTTTAGTGACTTGGAGAAAACCGTCTGGGCTCTTGAACTCAAAGGTGTCCCAAAGAAGCTTGTGATGATGATGCAGGAAATGTAAAAGGGTGCAGAGACTGCAGCACTAGTGGAAGAAGTCACATCTTGGTAGTATTAGACGAAGGTATGTGAGGTTTGCCTACTCTGTGAGTTAAGATAGAACTCTCTATGAAGTACCTGGATCTCAAATACTGTACAAAATATATTGCTCTACCTTGCTTATACTGGTGGCGGAAGAGGAGATTGGCAACCTTCATGTGGCCCCTCCTGCGGGTACTTGCTTGAGATGAAAGCAAATGTAAACAGCACGGACGCAAAAAGAAGCGCTAAAGTACAGATTCAGTGTGAATGCTGTATGAATAATCAGGACAGTTATCCTTCAACTAAACTTTGAACGCTTGACAGTACCAAAATACGAAATTATTCAGAACATTGAATTGTATCTCAGTTATTTTGCTGCAAAAAGAATCCACTACCGGTGACGATAGGATCAAGATTTATTGTTACTTTCTAATTGGTCTCCACAACGCAAAATATGGCATTGTCACACCCGTAAGGAATAACGTGCTTGCGAAATTTAATGATGCAAGTAAAACTGACAGTGAAACACATTGGGTAACTGTTAGTGCTAACGATGAGATCACCATCGCCAACATTTACAAGCCTCCAATTATCTACTCAGGAAAAGGCTATGGTAGTAAAACCAGACAGAACATCCAGAGTGGAGCCCCTAAGGCGGCTGGATGTCATTTCTGACTTTCTATGGACAGCTCCTTCAGCCAAGCTGGCTCAAATTTATTGCTCTGCTTTCCTTTTAACCACATCAGTGAGGCTAAGAATAAGATTCTGATGTATCGGTAGCCCAGGATCTCCATGCACTTTTCCCAGGCCTGCACCCTGGAGAGTTCACTGCAGTGCCGCTGTTTCCCAGCGACAGAACCAATACGGGAGGCAACAGTTACGAGTTGTAAGCCAGGACTGATTGGCGTAGGTCCAGGCGCTACTGGTTGTCTTCAACGGTGGAAGGGACCATTGAGCCCCACTGATCAGCTGTTGCCCGCCTCAAGCTGGGCAGCCCCCAGTCAGTAAGATACAAGACTAAAATCACAGCCAACATCAGCCTCAAAGAACAGAACTACACGTTCTTCTGGGAAGGAAGGGAACTTGACCATCCACGACTGCACAGTGTTGGCTTTGAAGTGAGAAACTCTATACTCTCCTCCGTGGAACCACCATCCAGTGGCACAAGGCGCCTCCTATCTCTCCGTCTGTCAACCTCATCTGGCCCAGTAAACCTTCTGAGTGCCTATGCTTCCATGCTTTGCTCTTCTGCAGAGACCAAGGAGCAGTTCTACGAGGAGCTCAACACCATCGTCAGAGACATACCTGCCACAAAACACCTGTACATGCTTGGCGTCTTCAATGCCCGAGTGGGATGCGGTCATGACTCCTGGCCAAGATGCATTGACTACTTCCGTGTCGGCAAGCTGAACGAGAATGGGAAGAGGCTTCTCGAGCTCTGCTCCAATCATGACTTCTGCATTTCCACGTTCTTCAACACCAAGCCACATCAGCCAGTATCCTGGGGCACTCCCAGACCTCGTTACAGGCACCAGCTGGATCTCGTCATTGCACGGAGACCATCACTGAACAACCTTCTCACCACATGCAGTTACCACAGCGCTGATTGTGACATTGATCACTCCTTAGTTGTCAGCAAGGCACATCTTCAGCCAAAATGAATATACCACACTGCCAATTTAGCAATCTCAGACCTGTCTAAGTGCTTTCACAGCTCCATTGAGGAAGCCCTCCAAGACTGCCTGCTGGCAACACCGAAGAGAGATGGAATCACATCCGTGACGCCATCTACAAATCTGCCATAGAAATATTTGGCAAGAGAGAGAAAGGCAGAATCCAGAATGGTTTGATGCAAAGGTAGCTAAACTAGAGCCAGCAATTGAGACCACGAGAACAGCGCTCCTTGCAAAAAAGAGAAAAACCCTTAGAGAAAACACTTTACACACTCAGAAAGGCCAGGAACGACACTCAACGGATTGGTTGGCGCTGTGCCAATGACTGCTGGCTAAACCTCTGTCAGAGTATCCAACTCTTTGCTGACTGTGGTAATATCCGCGGCATGTATGATGACATGAAAAAGGCATTCGGCCCAATTGTCAACAAGATTGCTCCAATGAGATCGACAGCCAGTGTCATCATCTCTGACCGGAACAAGCACATGGACATAACGGCTGAACATTACCAGGAGCTCTACGCACGTGAGAACGTAGTTTCTGACGCAGCCATCGAGAGCACCACCAACCTGCCTGTCACGGAAGAGATTGACTACCCACTCATTAGCCGACTCATCGACTCATTAGCCTGTGGCAAGGCTCCAGGAAAAGAAGATATCCCACCTGAAGTGATCATGGTTGGAAGAAAGGCTTCTTTCTTAAACCACATGTACCATTTGCTCGGCCAGTGTTGGGAAGAAGGAACCATACCTCAGGAGATGCGGCACGCCAACATTGTTAATTTATACAAAAACAAGGACGACTGCAGTGACCGCAACAACTACCGTGGAAGGCCTTTGTCTGTTTGGTGCTCAACAGATTGCAGCCACTTGCTGAACGCGTATACCCCGAGGCACAGTGCGGTTTCAGGGGTGGAAGATTTACATTCGACATGATCTTCTCCATACAGTAGCTGCAGGAGAAGTGTGAAGAACAGAGACAGCCATTATACATGGCATTTATTGACCGGACTAAGGCCTTCGACATGGTCAGCAGAAAAGGCCTCTTTGGTCCTCTGCAGAAGATCGGATGCCCCTCCCCATGCTCTACAGGATGATCAAATCCTTCCACAATGAGGTACAAGGTACCGTCCAGTACGATGGGTCACCCTCAGAATCATTCCCAATCAAGAGCGGAGTGAAACATAGCTGCGTACTCGCCCAACACCCGTCAGCATCTTCTTGTCTCTGCTTCTGTCATATGCCTTCAGCCAGTCCGAGGATGGTATTTTCCGCCAAACCAGAAGTGATGGCAGCCTCTTCAACCTCGCCCGCCTTCGAGCAAAGTCCAAGGTGTGACATGTTCTCATACGAGAGATGCTCTTTGCTGATGATGCAGCTCTGAGAGCACATTCTGAAGAGACATTCCAACGACTCATCAATGGTTTCGCGGATGCATGCAGAATGTTTAGCTTGACCATCAGCCTCAAGATGACCAACATAATAGGCCAAGATGTGAGAAGGGCCCCAAGCATCTCCACTGTGACGCCACCCTTGAGGTTGTGGAGGATTTCACATACCTAGACTTCACCATCTCCAGCAACCTGTCTCTGGATGCCAAACTCAACAGGTGGATTGTCAAAGCAGCACTCAAAATAAGCTTTTGTCGTGTTTAGCTTGAGCCTCCAGTCGTTAAAATAAGTCCTAAGAATTTCAAGGTCATCGATAACACTCTCAATTTTAACAAAGGCCTTATGACAGGTCTTAAGTACTATATCGTCACACAGATATATTTATTACTGGCAGTAGGCAAAATGTGATTTTTGCACAGGTTAAAAAGAAGGGGTGCAACGGCAGAGCCCTCTGGTACACTGTTTAGCAGGGTTCTATCGTCGTTACGGTATCATAAGGACAGTAACGCAAACCATTTCCTTGCTTGGCCAAGTAATTAACTGCGATATCCTTTGTCAACAGGAATACGTTATCCTAGGCAGATCTACCTGGGTTAAAGTCGACTTGCTCCTTGGAAGGGACCGGCACAGCAATTGGCTCGATGTGATTGTAGACTAAGCTTTTGTATGGCTTAAAAGGAACACAGAGTAGGTTGACTGGTCTGCAGCTGCTTGCAGTATTCGGTGGTTTCTTTGGTTTAGGCACAGTCTCATGATATGAAGACTCTGCACTGCCTGGCTCGATGGAAAAATAGAACAGATTTGTGATTGCGTACGTTGGCTGCGATGGTTTAGCACTTTCGCAGGAGATAGTCTTCTTGTCCTGTCCAACTGCCTAAGCCAATCTTTTCCATAGTACTGGCTCTGATAGCCATTGAACCTAACTTGCTGGAGGTGCTAACAATTACCTGTTTGCTGTCCGTTGAAAATTGGCCTGACGTAAATTTCCCTAATATTACATACTTGCCAGTTACTTGTTTGACCTTAACCAGTTTTACAAGTCCAACAAGTGATAGCATGCGACACATGGGTGTTTGAGGGTGGGAGTAATAGGGAAGAACCATAATTATTTCTGAAAGGATTTGACTCTTTCCGGAACGTCAACGCATTTGGAGCAACCTATATGTGTTAGCTTGCGACTGGAGGTTACCCTCAACTGAGCGGCATTACGTGACCACGTAATGCTCCTCAGTTTCTCACTCATGTTTCATCCCAAAGTTAATTTGGCGAATAGTGTTGCTTTATCACTTAACAACAATAATATTGTTTCAATAATAATAATAATAATAATAATAATAATAATAAAAAGACGAAAAGCAAACTTTAAAAAAAATGCTTTATTTAGTGCTTTGACAAGCTACACCTGCATCTGGGACAGTGCGAGTCATCCAAGAAGTCCAGCATACAAAGTAAAAAACTATGGTTCAATAATAAATGTAATTCAGACAGATTGGTTCATCAATTCCGTATAAAAGCAACATATTAATAACGACAATAATAATAACAATGATAATAAATAAATATGAATGTCAAACAGTTCAAGGAAGTGTATGTTCGGAGCTGCAAGGATTTTGGTAGAGTGCTTAGCATTTGAACTTCAGGACATGGCATGCTGGCATGCTAAAAAAAGAAACCAGTATAAAATGTGAACTTTAGCAGTAATAGTAATAATAATAATAATTAAACATATTGAAGAGAGCAGGTATAAGTAAATTGGAATTGTGGAGTTTGATACTGTAAAAGAAAGAGAAATAATAGGCTGCGTAGTATGAGTGTTTTTGAAGAGTTCGATTTGTTTATAAGGGTAAATTACATTGAAGAAACAAAATAAAAGCTCTAAATACTAACGCTATTTTACTTTTAGATACGTAGCAGAGGTTCTAAGTTGGAGTGCAGACGAGTTAGGTAAAAAGGATAGGAAAACAAGAAAGATCTTTATTATGAAGAAAGCGTTTCAACCTAAAAGTGACATTGATCGATTGTATCTGCGGGAAAGTAAGGGCGAAAGAGTGCTGACGAATTGCAAAGGTTGTATTTTGGTTGAAGAAAATAGTCTTGGCTGGTACGCAAAACACCAAATGGGCCACTCTTAGTAGCTTTTAAAATGCACAGTACTATATTGATTTTTGATACCATAAGAATTCAAAAAGAGAGAGAAAAAAAAGATTTTTAACTCTTGAAAAGACAAAAGAAAAGTACGATCATTGTGTAAGAGACTGGGAGGAGTTGGGGAGGAGGAATACAGTAAATTCACGGACATGGCTAAATTAAAGCAATTTGAAAAAATGTACTGAAGCACTAATATGTAGCCCTCAGGAATAAGCCGTAAGAAAAAATATCATTAGACATTATATAGACAAAAGTCGAAATTCCCCTTTATGGAGAATGTGCGGAAAACGAAATGAAACTGTTTCTCACATTATATAAGAGAATGAAATGTGCTTGACTAGAAAGAATGTTTAAAGCGTCATAGCAATGTTTTTAAATATATACATTGGAGGTTATATAGAAAATATGGTCTGGGTTCATCCATGAAATGGTATGCACATTCTCCACAAGGTGCTGTTGCAAACAACAAAATTAAGATACTATTGGATTTTGTCATCCAGTAAGACAGAGACGTCATTGCGAGAAAATGACATTGTCCTAACAGATAAAGGAAGGTGAGAAATAAAAACCTTGATGTTGCAGTACAAGGAGATGTTAGAGTGCTAAAAAAAGAGCAAGAGAAAATCAATAAATATAGACTATTACCAGATAAAATTGCCTGACTTTGAAAGATGAAGAAATTTTCTGTGATTGAAGATGCATAAAGGATTGTTCCAAGAAAATTCAGAGTATGTGGATGGCATTAAGATAACATGCACAAAAAAACAGTCCTGTTAGGTACAACATTAATCTACGTCTAGTGTTAGGGAATGAAAGATCGTTGTAAAATAGAAGTGATGATTGTGAAAATTGGATTGTGACATATTCTGCTATCAGAGAACGTTACGCTGCTTGGTAAGATCTAGATCTTTGCGGCTCTATTGTTTCGCCATTATGAAGAAATTACCGCACTACATTCACATTTGATGAAAAATGTAGATTGGTCCACCTTCTTTTACTCAAATATTACCAAAACAAATGCCATTCCCAGTGTACTTCCAAATAAAAATCAGGTCACACATGTGTTATGACGTCATGCTAAACCGAGAATGTTCCCTAAAGCGAGAATGTCCCACGGCGGTGAAATCTGCAACTGAGGTCAAAGTCTGGAAAAAACCCGCTTGAAGATTATGCAAAAGACTGATCAAAAATTAATTTGGGTAGAACCATTTCTATGGGATGAAGTAATACAGGAAATTTTCCGTTATGCACTTAAGTCGACAATTTTTTGGTTAGTAGTTTTCAGGGTTCTATACATTTAAGCAATATGCAATTAAGTGATCACGTCTGAATTTTAAAAGCATCCTTCGAAAATACCGGAAATGTTGTCACTTGCATGCACAATTTTTGTTGTCGATAGCATCCTCGTATTTAGCTTTCCCTAAAAGTATTTCTACAAAAATTCGGTAATTTCGAGGAAAAATTGGATTGGATATTTCATCTTGCTTCTTTTCTTTCCTGAGAGTAATGTTTACAAAATGCTTTAAATGACCTCTAACTTATCAAACTTTCCAGTATTTTTAATGTAAGTTCAAGTAGGTGCTAAGAGAGGAAAGGGATGAATTGGGCGTTTGAGTTGATTGTTGATTGATTTGTTGTTGATTGAGTGATTGTTAGGTTATGTCCACGTACAAAGATTCGATAACACAAACACAGACCACAGAGAAAATCAAAACTACTTATTTGGCTTTTGCAACCAATGATCCTCTTCTAGAAGGACAAAACCTAACATTCTAACCCTACAACTTTCTGGTCTGTACCTTTCTTTTTATCATTGTCGATATTTACTTTTACTTATTCAAAAATAACCTTTCGCTTTGGTAAATATTTAATACTAGTTACCAACTCGTTTTCAATACTCAGTGTGTCGGACAAGATTTTACAATGCTTAACCATATCCGTTATTTCTAGATGAGTAAATTTCAATGACAAAGAGTTGATACAGCTTTTTGACCTGGCCTTTATTTTCGTGTAGCACCACAAGATTTTTTCCAAGTATGCTGTACTTGATAAAAGTCAATAAAATCCTTTTTGGATTATGAAGTGTTGACGATCTAATGCAAACAATACGTTAAGTTCTCTTTTCTACTTAAACGATTTGTATGGCGGAGTTTTGAAAATTTTAAAGAAAGCCAGGCAGAACCTTTCCTGAGGACAATCACAGGGTTACTATCAAGATTAACTGCAGTGAATGAATCCAGACAAGAAAGGATTTCAGCACCAGAGGAGGATGTTATGGAGAAGTACTTAAATCAGCAGAATTGAAAATTTGGAAGAACCAGATTAGATCCACCATGGGAACAGCTTATGGGAAAGGGTGGACCCAAAAAATTTGCCTCCACTTTTGAAAAGGTCAACGATTGGTAATTATTAAAAAGCAGAAGAATGGTATATTTATCTTTACTGAAAACATTGACATAAATTATCCAGATTTTCTGAAAAACAAGCTTTTAGGTGAAAATAGGAGCTTTGATAGTTAAAGCATAACAAGCTTGGATTTCAGCTAAGACCTTTTTACAACGATTTATAGCATCAGGAAAAACTGTTTATTGGTAGGAGCAGTTATGAAAAAGTGGTTGTGGTGTACTACAGGTGCAACACACGCAGGTTGGATACAGAGGGAAAGAATAGAAGTTTCCCTGGCATGGGCGTTAAGGCACAAAAAATAATAAACATCAAAACCATTTGAATCAAAAACATGACTTCAAAAGCACAGTTGTCCGATCATCTGACAGTGTACAAAGTCAGGTTTTGCGTAGTTGTGTAAGGCTAGTAACCGTATCCTGTAAAGTTACCTGCTACGGAAACCACAAATCAACTTCATTCAAATCGTAGTACTAAAGCAGAGCTTCCATCAGCCAATAATGTTACGATGATTACAGGTCAAAGCTAAGAGGACGCTTGTATTCCGATCTCTCTAGTTTCCAATGCTAAAAATCTTACAAAAATTGCAACCTGGAATGTACAAACTCAAAATAAATGTGGACGACTTTCCCAAGTTCTCTAAGAAAGGCATATTCATCATTTATTCTGGGCACCCAGAAAAACATATGAGAGGTGTTGGAAATTGTATGACGAGGTCAGCCGAAACAGCTATGTCAGGCTGGAAGGCAATAAATGAACAAATTATAACAGCTCGATTTCAAATTAGAGTGCCAAAGTTTTTCTCATTTTTATTCATACTCTTGCAAACAAATCTAATAAAGGATCTAAAGACGACTTTTTCCATGTAATTGAGGAGTCACTCAATGACATTCCAAACCATGACATTGAGCTGCCACTTGGTAATTTCAGTACTTCACAATACAATGTAGAAAACACTCCAGGCCAACATGGTGCTAATTCAATAAACGATAGTAGAGAAAGTTTTATCAACTTTTGCAATTTCAATAACATGAATGCAAGCAACACCTTTTTTCAGCACAAGCTTATTCACAAACACACCTGGTTATACCTGACCGTATCACGAAAACAGAAATTGACTACATTGGAATTAGCAGTAAATGACGATTGTCGATCCAGGATGCGCTAGTGTTTAGAGGAGCAGCTTCTGACAATGACCACTTTCTTGTTATTAGGAAGCTTAAACTAAAATTTAAACACTTAAAACGGCTGAAAGGCATAAAGGAATTGACATAAAAAGTCTAAGAGAGGATACCATTCGAAAACCTCACGCTGTAGAAATTAACAATCAACTCGCTTCTGACAATATTGAAGAGAGATTGGAACATTTAAATCCTCTGTTCAAGGAGCGACTAAAGTAAAAATTATTAAAAAACCAATGGATATCCAAAGATACCTGCACTCCAGTTGACGGAAGCAAAGAGATTAAAGCAAAAGGTGATTATGCTAAGAGACGTGCGAACACCATAAAATTCAGTCAACAATACAACAACCTTAATAAGGCCCTCGATCACAATTGTGAAAAAGACAAGATACACTGGTTCGAGAGTACATGTCTCCAACCGCAAGCTGCACCCTCAAAAAAGATATCCTTTTGCTTTATAAAATTGTCAGATACCTAACTGGTTCAAGATCTAACTGCTCCGTACCTAAAGATAAAACTGGCTTCTATCTGATAAAAGACAACAAGCCAGATGGGTTGAACACTTTTGTGAAGTATGAAATCGATCTTTGCCATTTGAATCAAGAATTGGATGTTTCCCTAGACGATTTTTCACCTGAAGAAATAGCAGAATGTTTGAGTGAACTACCAAATTACAAAGCTGTTGGCATCTCCGCCGACCTCTCAACAAATGTGGATGATGTACTGATTGCAAAACTAACACGCATTGCAAATGTAATTTGTAAAACATGTAAAGTATCCGACGATTGGAAAATAGGTGCTCTAAGAATACGTCCTGACAACGGTAACTTCTCAGATTGCAATAGCTGGAGAGGGATTACCCTGCTCTGCAATGCAAAAAAACTAGTTTGCCGTACCCTTCTGAATAGGACTCAAAAGTCCATTGATGTTCCACTAAGAGAAGAGCAAGCAAGCTTTAGGAGTGGCAGATTGTGTGAGGAAAAAATATTTTCTCTTCGGAATATCATAGAATAATTCTTAAAATTTTTGAAGCCTTTAAATTTTTAATTATGTAGACTTTAAAAAGGCTTTAATAGCATTTATCGCCCCATCTTATGACAAGTTCTGAAAATCTATGGTTATTTTCCAGACGTACATAAAAATTTTTGAAGAAATGTATGCAAACACAAGATGTTGTGTACAAACAGCTTCAGGGGATTCAGAATTATGCAACGTTAATACAGGTGTTCAACAGGAAAGTATCCCTTAATCTTTCTTCTTCTTGACTGTGATCGATTACTTGCTACGAAAAGCTATGAACAATCAAATCTATGGTATTTACTGGAATAATGGACATTTAACAGATCATTATTTGGCAGATGATCTAGTTTTCTTGGCTGATAATTGTTCCACTGTACAACCCATGATAGACACATTAAAAATTAACTGCACTAAAGTTGGTTTAAGAATCATCAACGGAAAAACAGAAATTCAAATAGCTGGAAATCACAATGGTGTCTCAAACTTTGGATGGTCAAGCACTAGATTGTTTCAAAAACTCCATTTATCTTGGAAACATCCAGCATAATTTTGATGATACAGAAACTGAAGTTAAAACTAGAATTGGCAAAGCTACGTCTGTTTTTAAATAATTACAACCTGTGTGTAAATCAAATTCCATTTTGTCATGAATTAAAGTCATTTCTCGTCAATCCTTCTATCTACCCGTTCTACGCCTGAAACACTTGGAAAGGAACAGCAAAAATAAGTAGTAGGTTAAAGGTCTTCCACTGATGTCTCTGAATATAACGAAAATTTCGTGGTAAGACAAAATATTCAACTTAGTCATCTTAGGTAAAGAAAATGTAATTTCCTAAGCTTTATTGTTGAGGAGAGAATATTATAACTGAAGGTGCATAACTCACAACTTCCAACTGCTTGTGTTGCTACGTCGACCTACTTAGGTCTAGTTAGATTGTAGAAGATCTTCGACTGGGAAGCAGAAAGTGGTTTCACCGACAGAAATCTCCTGATGACTGACAGAAATGGAGAAGAGCTGGGGTCCGTTGCTGCTCTGTGTGAAAACATACGTTGTAGAATGAATCATTGCAAGACGCAAGAAGATGAAGAAGTGTTAAGTACTTTTACAGGTAGCCAGCACATGAACAATTAGTAAAGAATCTCAGACAAAGATACCTAGGTACATATTATGATCAGAGTTCATATGAATAAGAGAAACCTTACCATCCACAAGAACCTCGGAGTAAAACAAATCAGCTTGAACACTAATTTCATAGAGAACTTGAACATTGGGAGGGTTATTTGTTAGAATAGACTTCAACAGAATTAAAATTGGAACCGAAGACTCAAGTATTGGCAAAGGCCATTAATAAAGAATATGGTGTTTTGAGTAAATTTGCCTTCATTTAGTTTCATACAGTGGTTGCTAAAGCAGCACCTCAAAGCGCTTCCACGGTGTTTGGCCTACTTACAACCAGTCAGAAAGCATTAGCAAGGAAATTGCACAATTAGGCACCTACAGGTAGTACAGAACAACTGCTCGTCACAAGCTAGGCCCAACACACTTAACAAGGCCTGTTAAGGGTAAGGGAAGAAAAGCTGACAGTTCAACTCCCTAGTCTAGTAAACAAAACTCTCAAGAACCTCTAAACCAGACCAACAGGAGTGGAAAGAAAAGACACGGTCAGTGGTGCAATCGAACTACTTCATAGGATTTTCTTTTCAAGACACCATCTGCAGGGAGTTTGCTAATCAATGCTAAAAAGCCACACCTTCTAACAAAGCAGACTCAACCTCCCGGTCTTCATGGTCTTAGAAAGGCTTACAGGTACTACTCCTTTCTCAAGGTGACCAAGAGGTATCTGTGGCAAAGGAAAACCTCATTCACTCAGATTGAAACTTCACAAAGCTTTTCTTATTTAACAGGTAGAATGTTTTACCAGGTATTCTCGTCAATTCAGAAATCTCATGGCTTCAGTTTAAAAAATCTTTGGTTGACCAAAGTCGTAAAGTTGTGTTAAAAAAATCGAGTGGCTAGAGTCTGCCAGCCCCATGACCACTGCCCCGATAAGTTGAATACAGATCATACCAGGAAATAGATAGAATACTGTGATTCGAGATTTACCCATCAGGGTACACGATCCAAATTAATATTTTAGGTACCACCCCTTTTACCTACCTTAGCTTTTATGTGAAATACTTCCTTGTAACAGCTTGTATATAGGTGTCCCAAGCCCAGATGACAATTAAAATTTATACAACACACAGCTTTATGGCTGTCACGTTTGAAGAGACATTTGCTGTATATCTTTCATAATTTGACATTTGCAAGCTTAGTGAACACTTATTAGAAATACTATAAAATTTGGCAAACCGAAATCTGCCTGGGGGAGTGAAACAATGCCTACATGGACTTGGACAATACCAAAAGTGTTGATATTATTATTATTATTATTATATTATTATTATTATATTATTATTATTATTATAATAATATTATTATTATTATTATAATAATATTATTATTATTATTATTATATTATTATTATTATTATAATATTATTATTATTATTATTATGTATTTCACTTTCTGTGTAGCTTATTACGTCATTTAGAGCCGGGTCCAGACAATGGTCCTTAGACGCTAGAGGGTAACTGTTGCTTTCTACTTTATTGATATAGTGCTTTTCCAAGGAAGGCTATCTTCTGGATTTCTTGGATGTTAATTTTACCAGGGATTTTTTCGGTGTTTTTTTCTAATACCTTCGTCACAAGTCCGAAAGCTCCAATGGCCACCGGTAATGTTGTGGTCTTTGTGCCCCACATCCTGTTGATTTCAATCTCTGGGTCTTTGTACTTTGACAGCTTTTCTGTTTATTTGAAAGAGATGTTGCGTTTAGATGGTATGTCCATGTCTGTAAGAATGCATTCTTTCTTGGTCTTGTTCTTGATGACGATTTTGCTTTTATCTCTCTGTCGGTCTGTATGGGCTTGTCCCATAGAATTGTGACCTCGTCGTTCTCTGTGACTGTGTTGGGCCGATGTTCGTACCATTTCTCAGCTGTCTTGATTTTTTATTTCCTGCAGATATTCCAATGTAAGTAAGCTGCCGCCTTGTTGTGTCTTTCGATGTACTCTATCTTTGCTAGCTCTGGGCAGCACGAAATGATGTGTTCAATGGTCTCCTCATATTTTCCACAGATCCTACACTGTGGGTCTGTTCCATCCTTGATGATGCAGTGGTGGCAGGATCTTGTGGCCAAACTCCGGTCTTGTGCAGCGATGATCAAGCCTTCAGTCTCAGCCTTTTTTCCCGATGGATTTAAGTTGTCTTGTTGGTCTTTTGTTTTTCTACATCTGCCTGGTACTTTCCATTTTCCACTTTCCTTTTCTTCCCAGGACTTCTTCATTTGTTGATGACCGTCGTGTTTTGCTTCCTGTTCGACTCTGGGGGCATATTTTGTTGTTGTTTCATTTTCTGTCGGGTGGTATTTTGGGAACATTCAGCTTCTGCTTAAATTTTGCTGCTTATTTCTTGATCGAGTGGAGCTCTTTTCTATCTTCATGATGTTTCACTAGTTAGAGGAGTGAATCTTCTGCTGATGTTAGGTATCCGTCTAGGCCTATGGTGGTAAGTTTTGAATGTCGGTTCGAATTGGACCAGACCTCTTCTTCCTTCTCTTCTTGGTAGGTATAGTCTGTCGACATCTGCTTTTGGGTGGTGCATCTTTTCAATGGTCATTTTTATCGAGTGGTTACACACAATCTAGTAATGGATGGGTGAAAAACCCATATTCAGCGCCCAGCAACAAGCCAGGAAAGTCGAATGTAGGCACATGTACTGTAGCTACAAGAGTGAGATGAAATAACCAAATAAAAATGGCAACATAATTTCAACCTTGCAAGTGGCACCTCACAACCAGTGAGGAAAGGCACATTGCTCAAGCGGTTGTTGTTGTATGACAACAACTCATGACTACAACACTCCCCACTCCCAGCCTGATACCTGACAATAGATGGAAAGATATCTTAGTACTAGTACTAAGTCTGGCATTGCAGCATTGAATTCAGACTGGATATTCGTTATTGCCCTGTTTAGTGACAAAAACAACAACATATAGGCACAAAGAGCCATGTTGTTATGTATGCCAAAGGGCATAGAACATTGTTTTTATTATTACTATCGAGTGGTTACACACCATCTAGTGATGGATGGGTGAAAAACCCACATTCAGCGCCCAACAACAAGCCAGGAAAGTTGAATGCAGGCACATGTACTGTAGCCACAAGAGTGAGATAAAATAACCAAATAAAAATGGAAACATTATTATTATTATTATTATTATTATTATTATTATTATTATTATATAAGATTTAATTTTGATTTGCAATATATACAATTACCCACCGGGTCACCCCGGTGACCTAGTGTGGACAAAGGNCCATTAAGGTTTACAAACATCAAAAATGATATTTAGCTACATTATGGTCATAAAATTTCTAGTTAAAGATAAGTCAGATAGTAAATGCCCTTCTTAATATGTGAGCAGTGCAATTTAATACTATTTTTTGAATTTCTCCCAGGTAAGGATCTCCTGGTATTTTCTCAAGATATTAGCTATTATTATTATCGAGTGGTTACACACCATCTAGTGATGGATGGGTGAAAAACCCACATTCAGCGCCCAACAACAAGCCAGGAAAGTTGAATGCAGGCACATGTACTGTAGCCACAAGAGTGAGATAAAATAACCAAATAAAAATGGAAACATTATTATTATTATTATTATTATTATTATTATTATTATTATTATATAAGATTTAATTTTGATTTGCAATATATACAATTACCCACCGGGTCACCCCGGTGACCTAGTGTGGACAAAGGTTTTAAATAGAATGAGACAAGTTTCATGGGGATAATATTCAAATTGAGAGAAATTTACGGAGAATATCGGCCGTGCTGGTAAGGACGATTTTCTGAATATCTTTGAGTTTATGTTCGCCGGGTACTTTCAAGATGTATTTTTCAGTTCCCTTCTTGATCATTCCAAGTGCCCCGACTATGACCTGCACAGCCGTGGCTTTTAAGTTCCACATCTTTTCTATTTCAATTTCCAGGTCTTTATATTTGCCTAACTTGTCAAACTCCTTAACTATGATAATATTGTCAGAGGAGCCACTCATATCAATCAGTGTACATAGTTTGTTCTTTTTATCCTTAATGATGATGTCAGGTCGGTTTGCCTGAATAGTACGGTCTGTATTCACAGGGAAATCCCACAAGATGGTGACATTCTCTGATTCGACGACTGGTTGTGGATGGTGCTCGTACCAGTTGTAGTGAGTTTTAATCCCATAATGACTGCATATACTCCAGTGTGGATAGTGTCCAATATGGTCATGCCACTTGGTATATTCAGTTCTGGCCAGTATGGGGCAACCGGAAACTATGTGGTCAATCGTCTCAGTTTGTTTATCGCACAGTCTGCATTTTGGATCCGCGCCATTTCTGAGGATATGTGCCTGATAGTTTCGAGTTACTAGACTATGGTCTTGCGTGGCAATGATGAAGCCTTCAGTCTCTGCTTTCAGCTCTGAACTCCTAAGCCATTGATGGGCTGCATATTGATCTACATCAGGGGTGGGCAACCTACGGCCCGCGGGCCAGAATCCGGCCCCGTTTCACTCCACTTTTGCAGCGAAGGCGGCAATAATGACAACGAGGTTAATTTACATAATCTTTCTTTTGTTTTTTCTCTTTGTTTCTCTTTGTTTCTTTCTCTATTCGTTTCTCGTTTTTCTTATTAAGTTTGGCCCTGGGTGAAGAAAATTTGNACTCCTAAGCCATTGATGGGCTGCATATTGATCTACATCAGGGGTGGGCAACCTACGGCCCGCGGGCCAGAATCCGGCCCCGTTTCACTCCACTTTTGCAGCGAAGGCGGCAATAATGACAACGAGGTTAATTTACATAATCTTTCTTTTGTTTTTTCTCTTTGTTTCTCTTTGTTTCTTTCTCTATTCGTTTCTCGTTTTTCTTATTAAGTTTGGCCCTGGGTGAAGAAAATTTGTGAAGGGTCTGGCCCACTCTCTAGCAAGGTTGCCCACCCCTGATCTACACCATGATTGGCTTCGGAGAACATACAGTCCGTGCAGAGACTTCTGGCTCCATCGATCAGTAAGTTGTTCTTGAGCGTTTTTCTTCGCGATAAGTTTAGCTTTTCTAGCACAAGTAGTGGCTTCGAGGTTTTGTTCAGCGTCTCCAAGTTCGATGTTCAGGTCATTTCCAAAAATTCTAGCTTCTTTGGTAATTGAGTGAAATTTTTTGCCACGTTCTTCACAGCGGAATAAAACCAACATCCAATACTCGCAGGTTTCAAGATAGTTATCCATATCAATTGTTGAAATTTTATAGGACATTTCGAGTTAAATAAGTCCACGTCCTCCACTACTTCTGGGGAGGTACAAAGGGTCAAGGTCTGCTTTGGAGTGGAGCATATTAGGTGAAGTTAGTTTTCTGATCACACGGTCCAGCTTTTCTATTTCAGGGGGATTTCAATTTACGATGTTGCAACTGTATTGTACAACAGGAATAGCAAGTGTGATAATAGCTTCAATCCTGTTCTTGGAATTTAATTCTGTTTTAAGTACTAATCTCACCCTCCTACACTACTCCATCCGAATCTTCTCTTTCATAACAGCATGCTTAATTCTGTCACCTTCATTGACTCCTAAGTACTTGTACATTTCCTCAGGGTCTAACTTTCTGGTAGTAGTTTTCTGATCAATTATAACGGGCGATGTAGCACTTAATCTCCCTTATAGAAACGTGGCCTTGGCGCATTTATCGAGGCCAAAATCCATACATATATCATTGCTAAATTACTTTACTGTGGTCAGTAACCCTTCCAGTTGATCATCGGTTTATGAATAGGTAGTTCATTGTTTTATCGAAAAATTTATAACCAAAATTAGTTGTTTAGTTCATTAGATAGCGGAATAAGAGCGATATTATTCCGCCAGCCCGATAAGGGTAAGCTGGGTGCATGCATCACACCTAAATGTGTGTGATAAATTGGTGTTAATAAAAATACAACACATGACCTTGCAGGTGGTGCCTGTTTAGTTTTCCCAGTTTAGGTGACCCATTCTGCTTAAAACGGTCTCAGTAGCGAGGCTTCACCCAAGACCTCAGGACTGAGTAACAAGTGCGAACTCGCTACTCGGCCCTTCAGAACCTCAGATCCATGCTCACGATACCTAGATATGCGTGATGTGTCAGCCCTTTCGGGACATGCACAACTGGTTAAGGTCATGCAACTGACTGGCAAGTCTGCGGTTTGAGCGGGAATGTTTGATCTAGCCCATTCATAATTAAAAAGGTAAAACTAGTTCGTTTACCCCACCAATCAATTAAGATCAGACGTCATACGTCTTACGACGCTACGCCAATTGCTGACAATAATGGTCAGTGTCTGGTGTAATTATCAGGACAATTTGACTACACAGGGCAGGGGGTCGATGTCCCTTTATTATTTATTATTTATCATTTATCCTTTTATTATTATTATTTATCCTTTTATTATTATTATTATTTTAGTTTATATCACAGCTGTAAAGTCTAGATTAGCTGGCATTTAACCTGAATTACAAACTGCTACCTTCAGCCTTAGATATTGAGGACGTATCGAAGAATCCTTGCTGTCCCAAGTAGGCAGGCTTTTTGGAGAGTTCCAAAGGATACATTTGAAAATATGGTATTCAGCCATCCTTAAAAACTCTTTGTTACCGTACCTAATACTCCAATGACAATTGGAATAACTTTGATGTTACTGCAATCCCAAATTCTTTTGAGCTCCCATTTCAAGTCCTGATACCTGTCAACTTTCTCCGTTTCTCTATCTTTAACCCGTGTATCAAAGGGGCACGCAACGTCTATAATTAAACAATTTCTTGTCAGTTTGTCAAAGATAAAGATATCAAGCTTATTGTGTTCAAGTTGTTTATCAGTCTGTACTTGAAAGTCCCACAGTATTTTAACTTTCTGATTTTCAGTCACCGATTGGGGTTTATGTTCATACCACTTTTCATAATGGGATAGATTACTCATCAATGAATAACTTTAGCAACAGGGTTATGCCTCCATTCTTTATACTGTTTTTGTTTAAGTTTATCACATTCAGATAGAATAGGAGCAACGGTTTCATCTCGCTCTCCACACAATCTACATAGTGGGTTGTTCTCAGTTTTGTCGATATAATGTTTGATTGCTCTAGTTCTCAATGCTCTTGTTCTCAATGTGGAACCTTGCTCTTGCACTGCCATGATCATTCCCTCTGATGCCTTTTTAAGGTCTCCGTTTTGAAGCCAGTTCCATGAGCTTTGGTCTCTAAAGTCATCTGTTTTCATAAAGAAAACGTTTGCATTTCTTTACTCTCAAGGTTGTTTTTCCTTTCTCCCACAACTACATTCTTAGCTTTACCTTGATCTAACACACCCTCCTTTATCACAGATTTCAGCGTAGGTTCTTCACTTTCTGACACGTACTTGTAGAGGCTGTTTTTCTCTATGAGCAAACACTCTTCGACGCTGATCATACCTCTGCCCCCATCAGATCTCTTTAGATAGAGTCTGTCTACATTCCCTCTCTTATGAAACATCCTATGCATGGTAAGGAGCTTTCTTGTTTGTCTTTTTTCTTGTTTGTCTTTTTTCTTGTTTGTCTGTCCAGTTGTTTCAGCTCGTTCACATTCCATTGTATGACACCTGCACTGTACCGAATAATCGGGACAGCTCTCGCATTTATGGCATTTGCAACGTTCTCATGTTAAAATGAGTTTTCAAGATGGTCCTGAGTCTTCTCACGTATTCTTTTGTCAGTTTTTTTTTCATCTCCTTGTTCTTAATCGTATCAGCTTCCAGCACTCCAAGGTATTTCTGGCCTTCATCTTTGTCAATGGTTTCTCCCAATGGTACGTCAATCCCTTTACTTTTGCTGATCTTTCCTCTTTTCATGACCAGAACTCCGCACTTACTAATTCCAAAGTCCATGCGTATATCATTGCTGAATAAACGCACAGTGTTTACGAGCGTGTCACGTTCTTTCTCGTTTTTACTAAATAACTTTAAATCATCCATAAACAAGAGATGATTTATGGATTTTTCTTGCTTTTCAAGTTCATAGCCAGCCTTCACCTTACACAAAGCGAAAGATAATGGAATTAAACTTTTAACAAATAGTAGAGGGGACAAATCCCTCGCTTGACCTTTACTTTTCCTGAGGATACTCCTCCAGATGTTAGCTCCGTTTCCCAGTTCTGCATACTATTCCTGAGGAGTGTCTTAATATTTTCAGCTACTTTTAAGATATCAAGGCACCTCAGGATCCAAGAATGTGGAACCATATCGAAGGCCTTTTTATGATCTATCCAAACCATTGCCAGTCCAGTATGTCTTCTCTTACAGTTCCTTATGATAATCTTGTCAATAAGCAATTGATCCTTTGTACAGCGCGTTTTCTTGCGACATTCCTTTTGTTCCACAGGTAGCAGATTATTTTATTCAAGATGACCGTAAATTTCCTCTGAGAATATTCGGTAAACAGTTTCCATAATAGTGACAAACAGGTAATTGGTCTAAATTTTGTTACTTCACTACCCTTGCTTTTGTCCATACGTATAAGGACAGTTGTGCCTTTTGTTAGCCAATCAGGTACATTTCCTGATATCAACCAATCATTCAGTATTGCTGTGATAATAGGGTGTAGTGAGTGAATTATTATTATTATTATTATTATCATGAAGCATTTCTTTACGTATGAGTTTCAGTACAATTACCTACCGGGTCACCCCAGTGACCTGGAGCAGATAAAGGTCCTATGGGACATGACATGAACATAAAAGGGACGATTGACATATTACAAAGAGAATAAAATAATTATGACAAGTAAGTAAAAACATCATTGCCACGAAAATTAAATGATTATTGTCATATTACTGCAAACTATGAAAAGTATAAAAAATTTGTAAAAAGGTTGTATGAAAAAAACCCCAGAAATGTTTATGGCTTTTGCGGTATCAAATTGACAATGCTTTTCAAAGAATATGAGCAATGCCTGTGAGGACAATTTTGTGGAGGTCTTGTACTCCATGCTTTCCAGGTATTTTCTCTATATGTTTTTGAGTCCCCTTCTTAATCATCCCTAGTGCCCCCACAATGACCGGAACTGTTCTAGTTTTGATGTTCCACATTTTTTGAATTTCTATTTCTAGGTCTTTATACTTGCTTAATTTTTCGAATTCCTTAACTGAAATATTTTTATCACTTGGCACATTTATGTCAATTAATGTACACATTTTGTTTTTCCTATCTTTTATGATGATGTCAGGACGGTTGGCTTGAATCGTCCAGTCAGTGTTGATCGGAAGGTCCCTCAGAATAGTGGCAATTTCTCCTTCCGTGACTGGTAGTGGATGGTGTTCATAACAGTTGGGGTTGGTTTCAATACTAAAGTGTTTGCATATACCCCAGTGAAGATACTGCCCAACACGGTCGTGGCGTTTGACATACTCATTTGGAGCAAGTACAGGACATGGCTACGGCTATGGCAGAATCTTGCTATAGAAAGGGGTGACAACCCTTGCCTCCGTAGTTAAAATGTTGAGAAGCGAAAGAGGAATAGCTCAATGCAGAATGTGAAGAGATAGCACAACACAAACAAAGAGATCCCGCAAAGATGTACCAAAAGATCAAAGAAATCAGTGGCTGCAGATCTCCAGCTTCCTCTGGATGTATACAATCTAAAGATGGGAAGATCATCATGGAGAAAGAAAAGGTGTTGGAAAGGTGGACGGAGTACATCGATGAACTGTTCAAAGACAACAGGGGAGACAAACCAGCAATAAATAAGAACATTGATGGCCCTAAAATTCTGAAATCTGAAGTAAAGTCAGCACTAAAGAAAATGAAAAAGAATAAAGCTGCTGGACCCGACGAGATTCTTACGGAAATGCTGACATCTCTTGAAGACTTTGGCATAGTAAAACTGACTGATCTGATAAACAAAGTC
>RDPX01000135.1:1847527-1904606 GCA_003991215.1 Morbakka virulenta | reverse complement strand
AAACAAAGAGATCCCGCAAAGATGTACCAAAAGATCAAAGAAATCAGTGGCTGCAGATCTCCAGCTTCCTCTGGATGTATACAATCTAAAGATGGGAAGATCATCATGGAGAAAGAAAAGGTGTTGGAAAGGTGGACGGAGTACATCGATGAACTGTTCAAAGACAACAGGGTAGACAAACCAGCCATAAATAAGAACATTGATGGCCCTAAAATTCTGAAATCTGAAGTAAAGTCAGCACTAAAGAAAATAAAAAAAATAAAGCTGCTGGACCGACGAGATTGTTACTGAAATGCTGACATCTCTAGAAGACTTTGGCATAGTAAAACTAACTGATCTGATAAACTTAGTCTACGACAGCGGAGATATCCCTGAAGATCTAAGTAAATCCATCTTCATCATCATCAAATACGCCTTCCTTCATTTGTCGACATTGCGCTAAAATCCATATATTTAAGAGTTTGTAAGATCAGTTTTTCGTTATCTTCCTCCATCTTAAGATCTTTATCGCACTACCTAAAAAGCCAGGTGCAACAGCTCATGAATTACATCGTACAATAAGTCTAATGAGCCACATGATCAAACTGATTCTGAAAATCATCATGAATAGAGCTCGAAGAAAGATCAGAAGGGAAATTGGGAAGGAACAGTGTCGCTTTATGGAAGATACAGGTACCAGAAACGCCATCTTCATGATTCGAATGTTGGCTGAAAGAGCAATAGAGATGCAGAAGGATATTTACCTGTGTTTCATAGACTATACGAAGGCATTCGACAAGGTCCAACATGAGCAACTGTTTCAAGACCTTATTGCATTAGATCTAGACGGCAAAGATCTTCGCTTCATCCGCAACCTTTATTGGAAACAAACTGCTTGTATACGTGTGGATAATGAACTGAGTCAATACGTCAAGATCAAGAGAGGTGTAAGACAGGGCTGTGTGTTTTCTCCGGACCTGTTTAACCTATATGGGGAAAAGATCTTCAGAGAACTAGAAGGCTTGGGTGGGATTAGTGTTGGTGGTAACAACCTGAATAACCTGAGATTCGCAGATGTCTCTACGTTAGTTTCAAACTCTCAGCAAGGACTGCAGGACGTCTTGAACAAAGTAGTGGATGAAAGCAAGAAGAAAGGACTCGAAATAAATCGCAAAAAGACCGTGTGTATGGTAGTAAGCAAGAAACACAGTCCAAGATGCAGATTACTCATTGGGACTGACCAAATCCAGCAGGTGGACAAGTTTAATTACTTGGAAAGCTACATAACCCAGAATGGTAAATGTGACGTTGAAATAAAGCGGGGTATTGGATCAGCAAAAGATGCCTTTGATCGACTAGGAAAAATTTAAAAACACTAGAAAATGTCAATGTCCACAAGAATGAGAGTACTGCAGTGCTACGTAACATCTACCCTGCTGTATGGAAGTGAATGCTGGACAATATCAGTCGGAATGGAAAAGAAGTTGGAAGCCGCTGAAATGTGGTTCTTGAGGAGGATGTTGAGAATATCATGGACTGATCATGTAGCAAACGATGACGTTTTACAAAGAGCAGGAACAGAAAAGAACCTGTTGAGGACAGTCCGAAGAAGGCAGATGGAATTCTTGGGACACGTCATGAGNGAAGGCGTTCGACAAAGTCCAACATGAGAAACTGTTTCAAGACCTCATAGCATTAGATCTAGATGGCAAAGATCTTCGCTTCATCCGCAACCTTTATTGGGAACAAACTGCTTGTATACGTGTGGATAATGAACTGAGTCAATACGTCAAGATCAAGAGAGGTGTAAGACAGGGCTGTGTGTTTTCTCCGGACCTGTTTAACCTATATGGGGAAAAGATCTTCAGAGAACTAGAAGGCTTGGGTGGGATTAGTGTTGGTGGTAACAACCTGAATAACCTGAGATTCGCAGATGTCTCTACGTTAGTTTCAAACTCTCAGCAAGGACTGCAGGACGTCTTGAACAAAGTAGTGGATGAAAGCAAGAAGAAAGGACTCGAAATAAATCGCAAAAAGACCGTGTGTATGGTAGTAAGCAAGAAACACAGTCCAAGATGCAGATTACTCATTGGGACTGACCAAATCCAGCAGGTGGACAAGTTTAATTACTTGGAAAGCTACATAACCCAGAATGGTAAATGTGACGTTGAAATAAAGCGGGGTATTGGATCAGCAAAAGATGCCTTTGATCGACTAGGAAAAATTTAAAAACACTAGAAAATGTCAATGTCCACAAGAATGAGAGTACTGCAGTGCTACGTAACATCTACCCTGCTGTACGGATGTGAATGCTGGACAATATCAGTCGGAATGGAAAAGAAGTTGGAAGCCGCTGAAATGTGGTTCTTGAGAAGGATGTTAAGAATATCATGGACTGATCATCTAGCAAACAATGAAGTTTTACAAAGAGCAGGAACAGAAAAGAACCTGTTGAGGATAGTCTGAAGAAGGCAGATAGAATTCTTGGGACACATCATGAGGAAGGAGGATCTGGAGAACTTGGTACTGACTGGACGTATAGAAGAAACCAGAGACAGAGGGAGGCAGCGAAGAACAAGCGAAGAAGGGACTATGTGTCAAAAAACTGGAGGAATGGAATACAAACAAGTGAAATATTACATCTGACAAGGAACAGGGTTAATTGGAACATCATGATGGCCAACGTCTACAGACATGGCACTTAGAAGAAGAAGAAGAAGACAGGACATCCACACACAAGGTGGTCTATTGTTTCCGTGTGCTGGTCACAGAACCGGCACTTAGGCTCAGCTCCATTCTTCAGTATGTTTGCTTGGTAATTTCGGGTAAATAAGCTTTGGTCTTGTGCTGCGATGATGAAGCCTTCTGTCTCTGCCTTAAGTCCTGCACTCCTCAGCCACTGATGGGTTGCATATTCATCTACATCAGCGTCTTGGCTTCGGAGAGCATGCTGTCCATGCAGAGCTTTCTGGTTTCAATGATCGGCAAGCTGTTTCTGTGCTTTCCTTTTAGCATTCATTTTGACTTTCCTTGCAGTTTCTGTGGCTTCACATCCATCTTCATCTTCTTTGGTTATTTCTACACCTAATTCCTTTTCAAATTTTTGGGATTCTTTGTAAACCGAGTGCAGTTTTTTACTCCTTTCATGCCTGCTTACTAGATTTAATATCCAATCAACCTTTGATTCAAGATATTGTTTCATTTCAATTGTCGTGGTTTTATAAGACATTTCAAGTTGTATAAGTCCACGTCCCCCTTCGGATCTAGGCAAATAGAGACGATCAAAATCTGCTTTGGGGTGGAGCATACCATTTGACCTGAATAGTTTTCTAGTTTTACAGTTTATACGTTTAATGTCAGGAGGGTTCCAGTTTATTATGTTGTAGCTGTATTGTACAACTGGCACAGCAAGGGTGTTTATTGCCTCAATTCTGCTTTTTGAGTTAAGCTCGGTTTTAAGCACTAACCTAGCTCTTCAGTGGTATTCCTTACGGATTTTCTCCTTCATTCCAGCATGGTTAATCCCATCGCCTTCATTAACTCCTAAATATTTGTACATTTCCTCAGGATCCAGTTCTCTAATTGTCGTGTCTGGGTCAAGATCTATGAATGAGGTTTTCGCTAGTCTTCCTGGTGAGAATGTAGCTTTAGCACACTTGTCGAGGCCGAATTCCATAGAAATATCATTATTGAACTGCCTAACGGTAATTAGCAACCCTTCCAGTTGTTGATCACTTTTTGCGAAAAGTTTCAAGTCATCCACATAGAAGAGTTGGTTAATCTGCTTGTCATAGGTCGTGTAACCACAGTTGGAATTATTAAGTTCGCTGGATAAGGGGATAAGTGATATGCAGAAGAGAAACAGGGAAAGAGAGTCTCCCTGGAAGATACCACCTTTAATTTTAATAGGGTTAGATGTAGTAGTCCCAGCGTCGTGGGTGAGGAAAAGAGAGATGTTCCACTTTGACATACTTTTCTTTAAAAAATTTGTAATTATTGGTGAGATCTTGTACATTTCTAGGCTTTAAATAATCCAATCATGCGGAACACTGTCGAAAGCTTTACGATAATCAATCCATGCTGTGCTTAAGTTCTTACACTTTCTCCTGCTGTCCTTTAGAATCATTTTGTTTATTAGAAGCTGATCCTTGCATCCATATAAGTTCCTTTTGCAGCCTTTCTGTTCCTGAGGAAGAATCAAGTTTTGCTCAAGGAAATTATACATTCTGTCACTGATTACTAATGTTAAAACCTTATAGGTTGTGGTTAAGCACGTAATAGGGCGATAGTTTTTCGGGTTCTTAGTATCGACTGATTTTGGGAGAAGATATGTGTTGCCTTGTGTTAACCAATCTGGTAAGGCTTCTGTTGTAGTGACGATTTCATTTAATGATGCCATTAGGTATTTATGTATTTCGCTTAGAGAGTTCAGCCAGAAATTTGGAATCTTATCTAATCCAGGGGATTTCCACTTCTGTGATTTTGCTAGGGCCAGGCGCAATTCCTCGATTGTAATAGGTTTCCACTGTTGTTCTTTGACCTCACTCATTCTTTCCTCCTCTCTGCCTATCCAAGTAGCTTCCTGGTTGTAGTTTTTTTCTTTAGCCCAGATGCCATTCCAAAACTCCTCCACGTCCTTGTTCTCAGGTGGATCCTTTATCTCAATCTTACTCTTTCCAATTTCCCTGTAGAACTTTTTAGCATCAGTTTTGAAGATCTTGTTCTGTCTATAGAACTTACTTCGTTTATCAAATCTTCTCAATCGCTGCGCTTTCACTTGTATTTTTTGTTTTAAGACTTCTTTGGTCGTATCTAGAGACTTTATCAATAATATTGTATTTCCTTTTAACTTTCCTGTTTTTCCTAGTTTTCACGTCTGTTCCTTTCGTTAATTCATCAAGAATTGAGATCTCTGCCCGCAAAGACTCAATTTCCTTCTTTATTTTCATTTTCCATTTTGGTTCCTTATAAACTTGTTTCGGTTTATTCTTTTTTATTTTAGTCCCTAGCTTTTGGGTGGCAGCTTTTGCTGTAAGATTGTTGATGGAGGTTAAATCTTTCTGGGTTTCATTAACTATCTCGCTTAGAGCAACGTTATAAAGCTTAATAGTAAAGTTTGTTTTTGAACAGAATGTTAGCTTAGGCAGTGTGTCCCTATTTTCCATCTCAGTCTCTTCAATCATTGCAAGTTCACGTATTATGTCTTCACGGGCAGCCTGTATCTTTTCTTAATTTCTTTCAAAGAAATCATCAACAACTTCAACCAATGTGCACATTTCTAACTATTTCTTCATTAGTTCCTTCTCTAACTTCACTTATTCTATTCTCAATCAGTGCAGGTGTCAAATTTACAAGTTCAATTATAGATTCTCGATTTTCATGTTCAATATCAGCCTCAGATTCTACAGTAGTTTCATTTCGAATTTCACCCAGTATTAGATCACTTTGTTCATCATTCAACCGTTTATTTCTAAAAATATCTCGACGTACATTAGCAAGTTTATTAGCATCGATGTTTTGCATTATTTCTTTTCCTACTATTTTTTTCCATTCAAGGTAGGTTTGTTCAGTCACGTTTCTCATAGGGTTCTTTTGAGCGATGTAAAATGCTCTTAGAACATTCTTGTAATCCTCTGTAGACCACCTAACTCTAGTTTCTTTTGACCTTGTGGGCATCACTGCAGGTGATGCACACAATGAAATGCTTGGTGCTATTCGTTCTTATAGCTTGCTCTTGGGCACTACATATTAATGCCTCGGCAGACCCTTTCAAATCACACGACTTTAGCCATTTCCAAGAATTTTCAACATCCTTTCCCTCCAACTCTCTAACAAATTGTCCATACGTTTTCTTCTCTTTCCAGGAATTCAGATTCTGGTCTTTTTCTCTCTTCTTATAGTCTTTAGGATTCAAGGAACTATCAGTCTGGATTATCCCATTCCTTTTGACAGCATTTAACAGTGGTTCAGTTTGCTGCTCGACATACCAACCAAGGTTGTTTTCTTCAGCTCTGACAGATCCTTTGCAGCCTATCAACCCTTATTATTATTATTATTATTATTATTATTATTATTATTATTATTATTATTATTAATTTTGATACTATAGTTGGCAAGTCTGAACTAAAAATATTATCCCTACAAACTGCTCCTTGTGTAGATATTTGGGATTGGGGTGTTGTAATAGCAAATTAACTTAACATTTATTGCTCTTTTCTACCTATGTATAGAGTCCAAGCATTGGGACTCCTTTCTTTCCAAAAAATTGATACAGTAGATGGTGACATCAGGCAACCAATTGTCAAGCACTCTCTGTGAGAAGTTTTTTTGTCCGAAATGCTATGGTCTTCGAGACCGTTATCTCTTGCACCAAATCTTTTGTTTCAAGTGATGTGTTGACATGACAACGAGCTGCACGCGGTAATGATATCGAGGCAGTGACCTTATTATTGAAATCTGACTCCCCCGAGTGTCATTCAGAAGTATTTTGAAAGGCACAACCTGGGAGTGAAGCTGAACATGACGCAACTTATTTAACTTAGAGAAATTCTTGTTCATAATGCAGATGGAGTTTCTCCTGGTCATCACAATTATGACCTGTCTAAGCTGAATCCCTGACAATGGAAGGGTTGAGGGTGCACATTGGCCACGGTTAACGACAATAATGTGGCATCGATATCTACTTGCCAATGGTGTTATAATCGATGTGTACAATGGAAATGTGCAATAATATCAAATACCGCCTTCCAACTATCAAGCAGGATAGATCCAAAAGTCAAGTGAGTGATGCGTTCCGTTGCCCCAAAATTGAAGGTCACATTGGCAGGATCGAGGTTAATCCTCTTTATGTATTGCATTCCCCACAACCGTCTAGTGAATTTTTACAAGGCCAAGTGATGTATGACCGGGACGACGACGACTACTTTCGAAATGGTGACATTGAAACTCAATGTTCACCCGCGGCATCAGAACTTTTTCATAAAATAAAGGTAATTGATGTATTTCATGAGCCAAAAAGGCAGCTACCATTTCCTTTTTAATATCTGAGAATGATACTGTATTCGTTTGCTTTTAACCCATTTAATTGTTGTTTATGGTTCCATGTCAAATGTTTGTTTATCGACACTGATACTTAGCAGGGAGTTGTTGTGGATACAATACTAATACTAATAATACAGCGGGAAATTGTTCTAATTAAGTATTTCCTAAGAGCTGCTCTCTTTAGAAGAACAATCGCTAGTTTATTGTGTGATACCCTTCTGCTTGTTGTAATTGTTTAGAATTTTGCGCTTCTTTTAATCCTAAAGAATTGTTTTTTAAGAAATGTATTTCAGCACATTTTCGTATTTTGTTTCCACAAGCAATTTATGTGTATGATTCCATTTGAATCATTGATGCCTGCCATTTTCAGTCACCTTGGTGGCCATTACAAGTCAAGAACAATAAAAAAGGGTATTTTAGTAACGAAACCTGCAGGAAAAAGAGATTAATATTAATGTACTTTGCCCGATCATTACAAAGCACGTTGCCAAAAACTAAGATAATGATTTCCAAGCTTGCTGAATACTTGAGGCATGTAATAACTGTCAAGAGAACCAGTAGTTAAGAAGTTGACCTCAAGCAACCCAAATAAAATAAAGACACTGGCAATAAATACTTCCATCGCACCTCTACCTTCCTCAAAGAAAAGAAACGTGTAAAACTACAACCATCTAAAAACAAATTCTGTAGCTCCTAAATACTTTGGGCTATGTCATCTGGTGAAGCTTGCAGCTGACCCTTCCCCTTTAAACCTGTTAAATGGATTTAACCCTTTACTTAAAAGATCTGCGAGTTTCAGAAAGGAACTTCAACAAGGCACTACTAGTGTTTGAGGTTTTGTTATGGAAATTATACCTGTTTATGAATTAAAATTTCCTGAAACTAAAAGAAACTTTTAATTGTGTCATATGAAGGATGAAAGAGTTGCAAACAGCATTAATGAGAAAACAAACAGATATTTAACAATTTGTGAATTTTTGAAGAAACTGCAAGATTATTTCAAAGATTTACACCAGACTCATCACATTCATGATGGTACATGGTGTGTAACCATTTTACAGGTTTTGAAAGATTTGTGCCAAGTAACCTTTGGGATAGCTTAGAGGACTGGGGCAAAATTGGGTATTTGTTACTTGTGCATTTCCTGGAAGTGGCAGTTACCGAGTATACTTACTAGGGTTTATTTAATTTCCTTTTTCAGCATGTACACATTTGCCATGTTATTATTGAGTTCCATTGTGATATTTAGTAAACAAGCTTATGTTTCAGAATTCATTTTATGGAGCAAAGGCTGGAGGAGTTTTGATTTTGCCTATAAGCAAAGTTCTTAATATTTAGTTTTCATTTATATGAAGTAATATTCCTAGTATGTATGAATTAACTTCATCTAATTATGCTCATTCAAATTGCTATTGACCTCTCATTTATAATTTATGTTTTTTCTCCATTTGACAGTACTTGGCCAAAGGACTTGTATTTTTTTTCTCAAACCAGCAGTTTCTATAGTATTTTTTAACTTACAATATCCTATCATGTCAGCCACTGTGACTATCTTCCATTTATCATATTCACTGGTTCTTTGTAGTCATTTTGCTTTTGCTGTCCTGATTTGAGCTATCCAAGACAGTCAAACAGCCTGAAGATGAAATTGCTGCAATATAGAGGGACCTTTAACTAGGTGTCTTGTATAGTACTGCCATGCTACAAATATAAAAATAGGTGCTTAAGTGACCAGAATGGGCATAGTGGAAATGAGGAAAATTAGTGAGTTTGAGGCTGAGGAAAGATAGCCACATGAGCAAGTATTGGTGATGAAGCAAAGTTATATGGTAGTTAACAAAATTAGAATAACTTAGTAAGGAATCATTCTTCACAATTCCCTCATATTTAGTTTCTTACTAGTTCCCACTGTTGTTCTAAGGTTCCTTTGGTATTGTCAAATTTTTCATGAAAAGAAAATTATGAGAATTAATTAGATTCACATTAAAATTGTTTTTGCCACACTTCAATAGTAATTTTCACCATTTCTTCAAGCCAATTTCAAACATGTTAAACATGAACTTTAAAAATATGATCATAGGAATCCAGTCAAACACAATACTTTTTATTACATTTCATGCCACTGATACCACTACAGTTGTTTTGCTATTGGTTAAATTTAGAGATCAGAATTATTCTTCCAGTGTTTATAGTATTCCAATAGTATGTGAAACAAACTTAGTCAAATTTCATTTGCTATAAACAGCACCTTTCTGCTGAATATAAGGGAATTTAAATGGATTTAGAAGAGAGAGCCTCATCTCCTGAATTCATTTTTTATCAGAAAGGAGAAGATGATCTTGGCATTTGCTATTTTATATCTTTAATCTATCATTTCTTTCCTAAGTCCATCTCAAAAAACAAGTGCATATTTAAATGTGTGCTGCTTTTCCAAGAAGGATGAATTAGTTACCTAAAATTTGCTGACAGAATTTTGTAATATATTTTTTGTGTACACATATTGTGTTTAATACAGACTACATATTTTTCATAGATTGTGAAATATGCTGTTGATCAAAACATTCTCAGGTAAGTCTATTTTGAGTAAACAGAGATAAATACTTAATGGAGGGCAAGTCTTCACAAGCAGTAACTTGTAGGCCCATGGTAACCTTAATAGTTGTAAATCAAAGTCAGTACAAGTTGTGTTAAGTTACCAATCCTGTAATGTTGCTAATGTCAAAAATGTATACTAGAGGATGTGATTTATTAAATATTTAATGCATGGAGGAACAAGAAATATAGATGACATGAGTTAATAATTGCAGAGTATGTTCAACCCCCAAGATGTAATTGCTGATGTAAAACAATTTTATAAGAGCAGTTATATAAAAGCAACAGGTATTTCATAAAGAATATGTTTCTCACAAATAAGTACCTTAATTGAAAGGCCATATTAGAGTGGTATTCATGGCTTTATTGAAAATTCACAACAGTTATAGCTTGAAAAGTTAGCAGGCTGAAAAATTATGGAATGAACACAAAAGGTATGCATTAAAAAGAAAGTCTTTTAAAACTGTTCACTTTTTTCTTCCAGAAATATCTGCAGGTAGTAACTATCTATCTATAGACTCTTCACTCCATCTCAGTTGCTCTATTTATGGTATCTATCTATCTATCTATCCATCTATTCTTCCATATATCTCTCCTTCTATCTATCAGTCTATCTATCTATCTATCTATCTATCCATCTATCCATCTATCTATTCATCCATTTAACTAGCTATTTACCTCCCCTATTTATATAGTCATGTATGTAAATATGGTTAGGTAATACTTACTGAAATACTTTTAAAATGCTTATTTATGTATCTATATCTATTTACACATCAGCTTGCTGAAATAGGCCTGTTAATATTAAGGTCTCCCAGTTTGTTCAATTCTTCTTGGTACAAGCTCCAATTCAGTCTCAAAATGTAGTCCTTATGTTGTATATTTCTGAGCTTTTCATTTATAAGTTTCAGTAAAGAGAAATTAAAATTTCTATTTTTAATATGTAACATTCATAACATATGCAGTTGCTTAAACATAAAACTATTTTTGTAGTCTAGATGAAGAGTTAAGATGTGGATGCCAGCAGATATTAAATGGTATTTTAAAAGGATTAGACAAATTTGAGCAAGTGCAGGTAAAACAAATTTCAATTGCTGTTTTTCAACTACATTTGTAATACTGACTTGTGATATTTGTAATATTTGGTAGTTGTCTGTTGGTGTAGATGATTCAAATAGTAACTAATAGTTATAAGAAAGACAATCCTTTGTGAGATGTTAAACATCAGATTTGGATTGTTTAAAATGATAACTTCATCCACGACCAATTGAGCCATTTTCATTGTTTTTTTCTTTGTTTGTTTTATGTAGAAATTAATTATGGATTTTCAGCCTCCCTTTTCCGTTTTTTTCTTCTCTGCCCCAACCTTTGGACTTTTACCCACTATCTGACAGGTACTCTTTTCCAATTTGTTTACTGCCTTTCTTTCCTTCTCACCATAGATTTCACTGCATCTTTGTCTTTGCTTCATCTTCATTCCTCTTCATCTTTCAACTGTTCTATTTTTACCTCTAGCTTGCCAGCTTCTCAGCCAAAGTCAAATACTACAACTTTATTATTATTATTATATTAATGACTTGTTAACTAAGCTTTAGACAGTGATTTGTGAATAAACTTTAGTCACTGACAGTTTAAATAATAATGGTGCTGGTAAAGTTGATGATGATGATAATAAATGGGTATGTGGGTCACCAGATTTTAGGAATTTTAATGACCCTACCGTATAATGCATTGTTCTAGGCCACCCCTGAGGAGGGTGTAGCATCTATCAACTTCTGCCAATCCAGTACTTCATGGTCTCCCTGAGACCATGAAATGCTGGATTGGCATCTGAACGGGACTGGTCTGTCATTTGATATTAACATGAATGTACAACCCAAATGAGTTTCACACTACATCACTCATTGTGCAAATTACCACAAAGGTGGCCTACCTGAGTACCTGAGAAAATTTGGCTATAGGGACAAATTCCTCCAAAGAAAACGACATGCAGGATAAAAATAACTGGGATAACCCCAACATCAGTGCTGTAGAAACATCCACCCTTAATAAAACCATAAAATAGGCAGACAGATAAAATGGGCACAAGAGTGCAAACAAGCTTTGACACCTTTCCATACAACACTAGTTTACCCTGAAGGAAACATCACTCAGTAAACTTTTAATATTTTGAGAAAACTAACTGGAGAAAATACTAGAACATATATTGATGCTAATAAAACCCAAAAATGTTGCATAAAATTATAACACAAGAAAATTTACTCAAGGAAGAGAGTTTTAAAGAATGCAACAAGGAACATTTTGTAGTTGTTAGAGGAGAACTAATTCAAATGGTAAGCCAAGTGAAGCATGCTACTATCAAATAAAAGGAGAGTCTCCCAAGATCCCATCTACAAAGTCAAATAGAGGTCTTACCAAAATTTATAATTCTGGCCTAAAAATAACGTAAAGGATATTTAACATGATTTAACAAGTATGAATGAAACTATATACACAACAATAGAAGCAACAATGAAAAGCTTAATGCTACCAAAAAAGGGAAAGAAGAAAATGATATAAGGAGCAAACTTGGAAAGTTAAGATACAGAAAGAAATTGAACCTTTATGAAAGGAACTGTCCATTAGAAAAATACTTCTTGAGTTGAAAAAACAGGAAAGTTAAAAGAAAAGATAATTAGCAACTATGAATGGGGCATACCTGAGATAAAAGAGAATATAAAGCTGAAAATACAACTGAAAGCACAGTGTATTAAAAAGTATGAGAATCGTTCTACGTTTCATAGACAGGATAAATTATTCCAAACTGATCCAGAGGAGTTTTACAGGCAAATGTTACATCTTCTTAACGAAGAAACGCAACGCGTGGAAGGTCCAGTAAGATTGTTGTGTAACACCAGTACCGCAGACAGCCAAAGTTGCGTGGATCGACTTTAAATCCTTGTCGCCAATTTCCTATATCTCTGAAAGAAACGCAAAACCTCGAAGGTCCAGCAAGGTTGATATATAAGAATACACGTCTGACTTGGTTAAAGATCTTTACCTAAACTAACTCACCAAGTAAATTACAATGAATTTTTCCATTTACAATGAATGAACTGTAAGCACGTTCACAGTGAATCGCCTGCAAACGCCGATATAGGTGTATCATAATTCAATTTCCAAAGATTTTATCCTAAGTATGCTGACTATTATTTTGTTCTTTTGTAAGTCATAATGTTCCTCCCTCCTAGATTTTAACTACGGCAAGTTAAGAACTGGAATAAAAACTATAAATTTAAATTGATAGGAGATCTAACAATTCTATCTGACCTAGTTAAATTACCTCTATGTATATCATGAGCTCTATGAATAGCATCAATTTCCCTTTGTCAAGTTGTGCTATTCATAGAGCACACACCCACACAATTGTTTGGTACCTTCTTTACATAACATATAGCCTAAATAATCGAACTGCAAGAACTGACATTTATCAGCATTTAACTTTACATTGTACTTCAGAAACTGATCAAAAACTTTCTCAACTGTTTGAATGTGGCTTTTAATGCTGTATGTTGCTATTAAGACATCATCAATGTAACAGAGAACATTGTCTAGTTCTGCAATAATTTGGCGCATTGTAGCCTGGAAAATAGCCGGTGCGGTTTTAATTCTGAAACAAAGAGGATTTATCCGTATTAAGGCATAGAAACTCTGAAGAGGACTCACTCAAAAATAACTGATTGAATGCATCTGACAGATCTAAAGCTGAGAAAAAGCTAGGTATAAAAAATTTGCCTGACCTTTGCGAACATGGCTTGCACATTTGGAAGCTGGTAACCTTCATCTTCAATCAAATCATCAGCCATCTTTGAGTATCTTCCTAAGTGACACAAGATAATTATCTGTAATAGGCACTGAACTAATTTGATCGACTTATTTACTTTACCCTCCAGCTGAGAGAAAAAAGAGGTCCAATCTAATCGAAAGTGCCACACCAAATCTCGTCCTAATAAACAAGGTCTATCATCTTTTATGACAATTATATCAAGCCCAACTGGTGATTGATCACCAGGTCTTACTGATACAGTAATATAATTTACGAAGGGTACCAAATCATTGGTATAACTTAGTAGGGACAACGTGTTTTTTCTTAAGACACACAATTTCAAATATTTGCGATAAATGACCTGCAGTATTGTAGACCTAGAAGCTCCTGTATTTACCTCCATTTTCAAATTTACCTTTAAACTAATTGTAAAAGTTTTTACTTTTGATTTATGCATACTAAAAAGTCCAAAGGAATCGTCTGACTTACTTTGACTACCTGCGAACTCCTCAGCAATGTTTTGTTTTGATTTTCGCACAGGTTTTCCTTGAAAATTTCCTTCAACGCAACTTAAACTTGACTTTGCCCGATTCGAGGTTGAGAACACCGGACAGGCCGATCTGACGTGCCCCTCTTGTTGTCAGTGATCACAAATTGTCTTGGCCAACCGGCAGGTTGACTTGAAATGGGTTTTTTTCATACATGTAAAACATTTCCCTTGGGGTTTGTGGGTAACTACGATCGGAATGTACTTTATGATCTTCTACGCTATCTGTGACGTCTGTTGAGAATTTACCTTGAATGCTAGTTCGTCCGCGAAGCCTTATCAAATGCTAGGTCCCTAAAAAACAAAAGGATCTTTGAATGCACACCAGAAACAAGGCGATGGCGTAATGTCTACAACAAGATATTATTGCCACAGTAAGGAGATGCCATTTTCTTTAATTAAACAATAAAATCTGCGACCGACTCGTCTTTTTCACGATTTTCAGCAGTATCGATGGAAGCAGGACGAAAATGGTGTCGTATCAAGTTAATGAGAACCTTGTGCGAGAATGTGCATGGTTGTGCTGGACTACTAATATTTTAAAAGTAACATGGGTCAGGACCTAAAGTGACTGAGAGTACATCCGCCCATAATTCGTCAGGAATTGGATTTGCCAACAGAAATGCTACCATGCAGTCGGCATAATAAATAATAAAATAAAAAATAAAAGAAACGCAAAACCTCGAAGGTCCAGCAAGCTTGATATATGAGAATACAGGTGTGACTTGGTCAATTATCTTTTACTAAACTAACTCACCAATTAATTTACAATGAATTTATTCGATTCTAATTACTTTAAGTATTATTTTATTCTTTTGTAAGTCTTAACAAATTGCTACGCAGCAAATTGAAATCAAAGAGACATCCCTCATTGAGAAAGTACAAATGTTCCGGGAAAAGATATGAAGTGTTCTAAAGGAGCATAATAGTGATTGGGGGTGGATTAAAAGCGAAGGAGAAAACATGAAGGAAAAAGTACCCCAAGTATGGCTGGGTGTATCCAATGAAAATATGAGATACGCCTTAAAAAGCGCAAATAACTAATAATCGCCTGGAATCGACTAAGTACAAAGTTTTTAACTACACCATTTGGACTATGCACATGAAAAAATAGCAGAAACTTAACTGAATTCTGTCAAAGACCCTAGTAGAATGTCAGTTTGTCTCGTTGGAGGTATCACATTTGTCCTTCCCAAAACAGAGGACACAGAAATCCCAAAGAACTGTAGACCAATAACATGCCTCTCAACAACGTACAAAATTTTAACCACTATCTTAACTGAGCAGCTGTACACATACTTTGACAACAATAGTATCTTTCAACTTGAGCAGAGGTTGTAAATGAAGATCATATGGCTTCTAAGACCAATTATTAATAAAGGTGATATTTAAAGGAGAGCAAAAGCCACCTTCAGAAGGGGGTAACTTACATCGACTTGTACGACCAGTCTTAAAAACTAAACAAACTATGAAAACTACATTACTGTAATTAACACTTTTGCTGTTCCAGTTGTCCAATTCAGAATTAATGTACTTACTTGGCCCCTCCCAAGATATTAGGGGTTTACACAGTAATACAAGAAAATTATTGACAACAAACATTACCCATCACCTAAAAGCTGATATTGATCGCCTCGACCTTCCCAGAAAAGAAGTGGAAAGGGGACTCATCCCACTTTAAATGGCTTATAAAACTATTACTATCCGCCTTCAGAGCTACCCAGAGTCAACACAAGACTGCGTGATGCAATTAGTTAAGCAACATGAAAGTAGAAGGAAAAATTATTCAATTACAAAAAAAGTTTAGAAATTCAAAGATTATTTAAATATACTGTGGGCTGATAGCTTCCAGCGACATGGTTTAAAACTCAATTTGTCAAAGACAGAGATTGTGGTTCTCAGCAAGCGGAAGATAACAACAAACATTTCATTGAGCGATGTCATCATCAAGCAATCATCTACCTTCAAGTACCTAGGCAGCACAATTTCAGAGACGGGACTTATAGATGTGGAGATCAACGAAAGGATAAAGAAGTTTTCGCAGAATGTTGGTCTGCTGTACCGCCTCCTCAAAGACAAAGAAGNAAGAAATGTCGATCTATGCAAAAACATCAGCATATTGCCTATTGACGTTAAAATAAAGAACGCTCAAATACAATGGTACGGACATATCAAGAGGAGACCCTCAGACCACCACTTGTCTCTAGCCTTCAATTACGCAGTTGAAGGCACTAGACCAAGTGGACGGCCACGAAAACGCTGGCACCAGTACCTGTCTGAATACCTTGCAGAGAAGGGCACCACCTGGCAAGAGGTCAACGCGACTGAGCTCTACCTTGACCGTGGCAGATGGTCATCCCTGACGCTTCCTCGCTGACAGGCAACCGCCTACTCTGGAGTCCGGTGAGAAAGAAAGAAAGAATTTAAATATTGAAGTAGAAAACACTGTTGACAGAAAAACAGCTTCCATAGTGGCTAAAACGGTCATGGTCAAAGCAAAGCAGTAAACTCTTAACATGAAACAGAGATGGCAATATAAACCGCTTCATGGCCAATGTGTAACTAGATCAAATCATGCAGATATAGGTAGGTTAAATACCGCCGGTAGCACAGAAGTGCAGGTCTTAAGGTTGAGACAGGGTTTTATCCTGGCTGCAGAGGATCAGCCATTATTTATCAGAAATTACCAAACGAATGTTATAAAAATTGGAGCTAACCCTAACTCTCGAATCTGTGACAGTGCCTTAGAAAAAACAGACCATCCGGTATCGAGATGGTCTGTCGTTGCGCCCAGTGAATAAGAGAATCGACTTAATAGAGTAGGCCAGTATCTGCACTGGACACACTGGACAATGTGCAATAACTTCGGTAAAGCTGTTTAAAGAAACTGGTATGAATATCACCCTGACCCTGTAACAGAGATTGGAGAGATCTGTATTCTGTGGAATGTCACTACCAATACAGACAGGGCAACCAAAGCAAACTAGCCAGATATATTAATCAAGAAGAAGAAAAATACAAACCATGCACCCAGATTGATTTGCCAGTACCAGGTGAGAAGAACGTACCTCTAAAAGAATTCAAAAAACTCACTAAAAATAGAGATTGAGGAAAAGATTGAGAAATACCAACCATTAAAGGATGAAATTGCACGGTTATGGAAACTAAAGAAGGTTAAAGTAATTCCTGTTGTTATAGGTGCGTTGGGAATGGTTTGTAAGAAGCTAAAATCTGCAGGCAAAGTCAGAGAGTTTCATACTTCGAGATCAGTACCTAAGTTTCACCGCGAGAAACAACTTCTGTCCGAAGGAGACTGACTCAGAGTGCACAGTTTGTTATGGTCATATTGAAATTATTGCTCACATAATATGAGTGCTAATTAAGTACTTAACTAGGCACGACAAAGTTGCTTAATGTATCCCAGGAGGTTTTTTTCCATGGAGTATGGTGCTGAGCATATTTAGTTGTGGTGCAAACACAGAGGAAAGTATTTTACCATCTTTGGTTCCGTTCATACCACAAGGTCCAACAGACTTGATATGATTTTGAAAGACCAAAAAAACAAGAGATCAAGAGATGCCTTTCAGCTGGTATGACAATACCATATAACAAGAATACCCCTGCTAAAAAAGTTATGAATTAGCAAAGCACAAATACCTACAAATAGATATTTATATATTAGAGTAACTAAGAGCAAAAACTGTACCATTTGCCGTAGGAACACTTGGAATGATAAGGAATAGAGTAAAAGACTTCAAAATATCCTTCGAAGTCCGAAGTTACCTGGAATACAAAAAATATCCTGCACTAGCGCTACAGCTTTTATTTATCTTAAATTCTTGTACATTTTTATTACGGAAATGCTGGTATAATTGCAGATCCTGTCTGTGAATGCGAATCCGTTTCTTGGTTAATTAGTTCTTTGTCTCTTGTGTCATCTTTTCTGTTATCATCAATTTTTAACTACAAGCCTATTAAACGCAATTTGATTTTTAAAAAGTCTGTTAAAACTTACATATCATAATTTTAATAAATTTTTCGAATGTTTGTTAATGTAGTTTTAAATTTGTGTAGCTGTACTGTGCTTCAATGATTAAGACTGTATTCCCTTTCTTGTATCAAGCTGTCACTACTAAATAGTATTTGTCCTATGTATTTTGTTGACACTTAGCAGTTATATGTAAAGCAAACAGACGTTACGCTACTTCATTACAGATGCAAATGTTTATGAAACGATGGTTAAGTATAACTTGTTAAAAATAGATACTTGGCTTTAATACTTTTACTTATACTCTGCGTTGTTATTTTTGCTCGTGCATTGCAATTTTAGTTTTTACGGCAGTCGACTTTACAGTGCGTATTAGCTCCACGTTAAATAATAAAATCTGCTGTGGTGATGAATTTGAAAAGAGACACAGTGAGCACCCAGTTGTGAATTTAGACCAATTTTGAGTTTAATTTTTTCAGTGAAAGAAGCTGTATTGGGATTATCAAGTTAAGCCATCTTCATTTTGAGGCACTATTTAAGCTTACTTTCCCATTTGTTAAAGTTCTGTGATACATGTAATAAAATGAATACTGTTCCACTTTGGTTATATCTTCTTTTCATGCTCCCCAACTGATATTTACATGGATGTGGTTTTCTGTATTTGTCGTCATTTAAGTTACTTATCTTATGACTTAAAAACATTAATTGTTTGTGGTCAGTCTTTTATCAAAACAATTAACGAGGTAAAAACAGAGATATTTGTTACTCATTTCTTTAACGATTAATTTTGTAACATGTTGAGCCCAGTAACGGGTTGGCTGTGTGTGATAAAAGTTGGTAGTTCCGGAATTAATTGTACAGTGAACGACAGTAAAATGAACCTGCAGTTGGAGGTGCGTACCATTCGAGAAGAATTTTTATGACAATGGCCAAAATTATTAGACATAGTGGGGTTAGATGGCCAATATACAACCACTAATCAACAGTTACTTGACAGTTTTGTTTGCTTGTATTTGATTAATACTTAACCTGTACCATTTTTTTAGCGTATTAACCAGAATTTTGGGGATAATGTGAGCCTATTCTTGGGCATTATTATTTTGATTAACATTTTGGACATGACCATAATTTCTATATTCTTCAGATTGACTTTGGATTGTTCATTAATATTTGATTAGAAAAACTGCAGTCTTCGAACATAGGTTAAGATGATATATTGATCATTAAGAAATGATACCTTGACTTGACGGTCAATGGAGAAAACCTGAAATATATTTTGTACCTGACATTAGTCCCCGTTATTATATGGTACAACTGTACGTTGTAAACACCACATATAATAATGGGTATGATTTTGAAGTAACAGGCCTAAAAGTTGCCATGTAAGTAAAGTGCAATCTGGTAGAAACTGTCAGTGTTTGAGTTAAACAAAGTGTGACAGTAGCTGACAAATATGCTGTGCTTCTTTAGCACTACAACATTGCTGTGATATAAATGGTTTGCCAACCAAGAGAAATATTGGAAATTTGAATTGCATAAAATAACTTTAGTTCGTACAACTTTTAATAATTTTTAAAACCAGCTTTGAACACGATTCACTTTGTTTTGTTGATAATATTTAATGTACTAATCTCAAATAACAGTGACGGTCTCACTGAAGCTTTTTTGTTTTCCGTCTTTAACTTAGCAACCATCAAAATAGTGTGTATGTTATGTAAGCAAAAGACGGTGTATTGTATATTTGATATTTTACCAATGATACATTAGTTATTCTAAAGTAGGTTCTGGACAAAATATGTTAATTAAATCCTTTTACCAGCTTGTAGTTCTTTTTTGCAAATAAAGCATGTCATTAATGCTCTGTGCTCATATTCCACTGTCTCTGTTGCATTTATCTGAATCATTCTGTTGTGTCTGCTGTGGGCCAAGATTTGCAGCAGTCTGGTTTCCTCCGTCTGTCCCCCAATGTATGTGCGTTAAACGTCACCCTTGACTTCGATTCTCTTTAGTTTATTTTTCGCAATACTGTCAATCTCCCTTAAATAAAAGTCCACAAAATACGAGAAATTTCAGTTATGTATCTGGTAATAGATAAACCTGGTAGTTTCCAAAAAATTGAAGAGGATATTCTTTTTTCAACTAAAATTTGTAAAATTGTATGCTTATTTTTATAACTAATATTTCAAATTTGAGCTGTTATACTGCATCGGGCAACACATTTACTTCATACTCTGAAATAAGGCAAACAGACAAACGAACTATTGTACTGTGGCAAATCAGTGGCCACCGGTGCATACCAATATTGATAAAAAGTAGTTTTGTACCAGAATAGACATCTTAATCAATAAACCCTAGCATTGAAATGATGTAGGTGTTAAAAGAAGGGTGTATACAAAGGACCACAAGGGAAATTGTGTAACGCGATAATAGATTCGAACCAATGCGTATTGGTTTTGTTTTCATTTACACCTGCAGAGCCGATTGCTCTGCAAGCGATAACGACAACCAGATTATTTTGCAGCTTTATGGCCAGTTTATGATATCGCTTTTAATATTTTGCTTCTTTATCTTATTTAGGCAGAATTGAAATTACCAAGGATTGAGTATCACAACTTTGTCAACAAGGCCCCATTTCAACTGAAATTTTTAGGGAATGTGGATAAACGGCAACCTCGGCGAGACAACCAAGAGCCTTGTTACAGATGCTTCGTGACTCATTCTTTGCCGGGGATGTAAGTGTTATTGGAAGTTTTATCGTTGGAGGCAAATTTAATTTAATGATATTCGTTTAATTTAATCTGTTGTCATATATTTCCTAAATACGTTGGAAAAATGGATCTTTATACCAAATTCGTATGTGTAGTGTACGAAGATCCTGTGTTATAACGTAAGCAATAAAATAACTCAGAACATTTAAGGAGGAAAGTATAAATCCTTTGTCTACGAAGAGTGAATTTTGAGAATATAATACAAGAATTTATTGCAACTGTTGGGTTATTTCGGAATAAAAGGACATTGGAATAGAAAAACTAGAGAGGGTCATATCAAAGTTACATCGCAGACGTAAGTTAATAAACGGAGTAAATTTTTGACGTCGTCGTAAATGCTTCTTTCTGAAGTATTCTCTGAACGCTTTTTTAATGACGCAAATAAGTTTGGCAGGATGAAACAAAATAGTCAGCGCAGGTTTAACCACGTCATATTAGAATTGAAAATTACCGCCTTACATTACATGCGAGGTCTAGGAAAATGAGCATTTTTGAAAGGAAGGGGTTGTATTTATTCTCCCACGTCAAGACACTAATGGGTTGGAACAAATGACATTAGCAATCAGATATAGTTTAAACAGTTAAAGAAGCAATACTACTTGATAAAAGACCCTTGATCCAGAGAGATCACAGCACTGTGTAAACACCACAAAAGCCAACGATGGTTATACGAGATTCGTTTATTAAAAGACAATTTGTTTGATTTGAATTCGTGTTACTATGGCAACAGGTGGTCTTTTCTTTTATGTATTGATGGTGATGTTTTAAACTTGTTTATATTTTCGTAAGGGACCGTTTAGCTAGAATAAAATGTAACCGATTGTATTTAAAAGGTCTTTCAGTTGAAGTGACATAAAAAAAGAAAGCCAAGTGCTTGGTCGTTTCTGTTTGCATTAAAGCTGTAAGCAGGCTGTATTTACTTTTCATATCTTTTCTATGTGAAATTTACCATCGCACAATTATCAAATTTAATTACCCACACTTACTGTTTTGTGAAGAAGACGATATATTTCGGGTGATCCCGCCGTAAATTACCAGAATTTCTTGGAAAATTATTGTCAAAAAAGATACAGAAAAAAGTGCCCTCTTTTCCACGTTAATTACATTGTTGAAATTTGTTATACCAAAGATACAAATTTATTTTCAAGGATAACTGGGAAGAATTCAACTAATATGTTCACCAATAAATACTGTACGATTTGTTATTAAGTTTGTTTGCCAACGGTGTACTCAGAAACAAATACTTTAGGAGCCCGAAGGCTTGCCTTGTAACTCAGGGTTTCTGGAGTTCCAGATCAGATCCCTGAGTTAGGTGATTCTTTGAGTGAAAGAGGAAATGTTTGTCTCTTGTTATTGGCTGTCCTTTTTTAACGCAAAATGGCTCAGACAGGCAGCAAAAAGTAACAACGGCGTAAAACTCCAATACCATTTGAAGCATGAAAAGGGAGGTACACTCGTGCTTCTATAAAAAAACTTAGGAAGACCCAGTACTGAAGGTTTTTAATTTTCCATGTATATAATTGAGTAGTCAACGATTAAAAACTGTTTCTTACTTTTGGGTAATATTAGATTGTTCATTCATGATCTTGTTGCGATACGTGATGTCTTACAAATAATCGATGGTCATAAAAATCGTGGTATTTGAAAAACATATATCTATCTATATATATATAAATGAGTTTGTTTCTTTGTCTGTCTGTCTGTTTGAAGTAAATTTATGAGAAAACTACTGAACCTTAGAAGCTGAAATTTGGAGTGTTAGTCTATCTTTATCAGAAGGAGGATCTGAGGTATCAAAGGCTGACCTCGGAGGTCATATTCTGGGGCTATAGAGGGCGGCCAATTTCATTTTCAAGGGGAAGGAGGCCTCCAGTCAAAAATTTGAATAAAATTAAAAATATAAAAATTTCAAGATTATTTTTAATAAATAAATTTCAAAACAAAAATAAAAGTAATAAAACTTTTTTTTGAAATTAAGAAAGTTTATTTACTATAGAGTAATCTCCTTGACCGTACAAGTCCTCGGTAGTACAGTGGTGAGTATCCCCGCCTGGCACATGGGAGACCAGGGTTCGATTCCCCGCCGGAAAGGACTTTCTTTTTTGTTTGTTTAATCTTTTTTTTTTGCCAATGTATTGCCACAGCATTTTTTATTTGAAGTTCTAACATCTTTCGTAAGACTACCAAAGTTTAAATTACCTATTATTTCTATACCACACCCCAAGTGTCAAGGTAGTTGAAGCTCTTTGAACTGAAATGGTCTACCATCACATTTCTAATCGGGAAATACCTTACAATTATCTTGATAGGGCCTTTTTAGCCTACTAAGTTGCACTTTTTTACCCGAAAAACGCCGGGTACTTCTGCTAGTTTGCTTATATATATATATATATATATATTTATATTGAGCCAGTACAGAGAGTTGGTTAACTGTTTAAAAGTCCAAGAACTGAGACTTGCAAAAAGTTTGTTATTGAAAATTGAGTATATTAACAAAAACATTTCCACACACAAGATGCATGTATTGATTCCCTCCAAAACCGATTGCTTGAACGAAAACGGTGGCGTAAATGTATAATTTTTCCTCCCTCATTTTCAATGGTTTGAGAAATTTCCGATTAATCTGGATTTCTCTTGGCGATATGTCAAAACCATGTTACATTGGAGCTGCACTAGAGCCAATTTTTCAAATCTCACTTGCCCCATCGTTGATCGTAAGTAACCTTGTAAATGCAGTATTGCGGAAATAGATCGTTTTCCTCATTCACACATGATTATATGTATTGCACCAAAAATGCGCAGAACAGTTTTGTTTTGTTGGTATCATGTTTTGAATTTTCATTAAAACAGAAAGAGTTCCAAAGATAGTACAGTAATATTTCGTCTGAAAATCAATAAAACCAACCTTTTGACTGGGCTGGTGCATAAACTGTGCAAATTGACATACTTTTCCAAAAGATACAGAGATTTGTAACTAGTCTCAGTAAGATATTTTGTAAATGGGACGCAAAAGATAATGGTTCGATACAAAAGGCCATCCAATGCAAAAATAAGCTATTGGTTTAATTGGAGTATAACATTGGTACACACGCGAGGGTGAGGTGCCCAATGATTAAATAGTGATTTGTATCAGTTTTAAATACACTTGGAGCGCCCCAGGCTTGCCATTATCTGTATATGTGTCTTTTGACATCAGATATTAAAAAAATTTTACCCTCTGGATCGCATATACGTTTACAATAATACTGAAATACCTGACTTCCTTTGAAACTGCAATCTTTTACTTTCTGCAAGTCAAGAATTTTTACATTTTAACATTTCATCTTAAGGAAACTTTAACATATGACAATGAGGAAATTAGTGGTCAATCAGGTTTTTTTATTGCATCCATATATGATTTTGGGCCTTGAGTCTCTTTTTTTTCCACGAGAAGCTTTGGTTCAAAAACAAAACTGCTAATACCTGGGATGCTTTCTATTGAAAACGGACTTTTTAATTGCATATTTTCATGGTATGAAAGGAGCCTGGCTAATGTAAATTTCACAATCTGAAGTGTCGTAATCTTTACGGTATCGTTGAAACCAGCGAATTCATGTTTTCAAGGAATAACACCATTTTTTTCTGTAACGTTTCTGGCTTTCTCAAAGCAACTTTTAATTTCTTGAGTAATGTTTTTGCGCAATTTTTCAGACCATTCTAGACATCTTTTTGTATAAAAACCACTTCTCGCTCTTGAAAAAGGTCAGTCACAACTCGACAAAGCTCAAAAGAATTTTAATTCATCGTGACCAAAGTCTTTTATGAATTAAGAATTTTAACAAGGACGATGACAACGTAGTGTTTCAACACAGCAGCCAGAATTCCACGATTTACCATCGGCGGTTTTTATAATATCGAATGTGATTAGGACCTTTTTATAAAAAAAATATATGATGAATTGAATCGCTTTTTCTAACCCAAGGTTTTATACTCATTATTATGCACATTGACACAATGTGGCTTTAGCTAAAAATATCGAATAACGTATCTTAAAACATGGTTCCATTTTTCCGATCATTTTAATTAGCCTTTCAAGAGTATCAGTCATATTTCGAACGGTCTGGTTGGCGCATAAGTTCTTTACAAATTTAAGGTGGTAGCTGATGCAAGCTAGTTGATGATGGTGGATGATGTTTTGCTTTAATAAATTTGATGCTCCTATGTACTTTACCAATGATATTAGCTGTGCCTGCGTAACCCCGACTGCGACACTTAAGTAAAACCAAGTGTAATGACGTAATGTCCATCACTTATTTTCTAATACCACAACACGTGCTGTTCTAGTGTCACAGTGAATGAATAGGAATGGGGTTAGAGTTCGTTTGCTGACTAGTGGACGGCCCAGAATCCAATAACACTCGAAGCCCAAGAAGTAACATTTGATTCCATTTTCTTATGGTCGTGAAAATCTACTGTTCACTGAACTTGGAGCAGTATTCGAATTTTACAAAGTGTGTGTTCCAGGGAAAACAATTTTTTTCCTGCTCGTTTGATTTGTATTTAAATGTTCGCTTCTCGTTTGACTCTACGAGGAGAAATTGGAAAAAGGGTTTGGAATACTCACATCACCTTTTGCGGCTTTAACTGTACTTGTTAAAAAATTTTATCTCCTGAATATTAACTGCCTGAGCAATAGCAAGCTCTGGTATGAAATAGGTTGAAATGTTCACATTGACCACGTTTTGGGTAAACAGGACAAATAGGACATTTGATGGCGGAAGATAAACCCAAGATGCACATAACGGAAGAGAATACACTGCTTGTATTTTTTTTTATTCGGCTGCCACTACTTATGTTAAGGATTGGGAAAGCAATGAATTTTCGGAATAAATTGATGCTTTTCTGGCTAGTTTGGACACGGAATATTCGGGGTAGAATTTTGCTTCTCCATGTCTATATTATCTACCCTTCTGTTGTTAGGCATTGTAGAAATGTAACATAATGAAATGAGAATAGAGTAGATTAAAAATAGCAACACCTGGATATATAGTAGCATTGAATAGGCAGCATAAGTAAAATTTGCGGAAGGATATTCACAAATAGTAGAATATAGCTACTCAAAAGCTTTTCACTTAACATTTCCCTATTTCCCGTGGCTACTACTCCCCGTGGTTAATGCAACCTGCCCTCCAATATGGAGATCCCTGTCAAGATTTGGGTCATTTTGTAGTAATAAAAGGGCTAATATTTTGTATTGAATTAATATTTGGCTCTTGGTTTTGTGAATTTGTAAATTAGTGCGACATAAAAGCAATCAAGTAATGCTACTTATTGTAGTAATGTTACTGCTAGTTTAGAATGTGTGACAATCTTGTTGTCAGGGTGTATTTGAGTAAGTTCGTAATTTCGAAATGTTCAAGGAGAGCACGAGCCCAATACTACTTAGAAAAGAATATATATATACAAATAAAGGTAAGGAATACCATTGTTGTTTATGGAAGTTTTATCCCCGTTGATGCCTAGACGTACATGTGGTATAATAATAAGGTTGTACAGGTGGAAAATCACAAATGGAACAACCAAAGCACAAGAAAGTGTTAACCAGTCCCTGATAAAAGTGGGTAAGGTTGTAACCATCCCTGCTTGCCCTTTGGCTGGACTGTGCGGTATTTCAAAATATATTTTTTGAAATTTATCAAATCCTGCTCAATCGATGTAAGTAAGACCAGATATGATCGTCTTTTCCGCAAAAAAAATAGTTTACCAACAATTATAAGTGAATTAAAACTTACACTCCAGTGGCAAATAATCAGTGAATCTTCATGTTCTTGTAACTTCGTTGCAAGCCGTTTAATAGGGCTATTTACATGTGTAGCTGGGCGATAAAATCAGTTGATGTAAAGAAAGGCAACTATCACGTTCAACGCCTAACATCAATCAAAAACAGATATTTACATCATTTGGAAGCCGTTACATAATTTCCTATGTAGTAAACTGGCAGCCTTGAATCACGTTGAAGGTGTGTGAACATTTTTAGAATTCGGAAGACAAAGATTTCCTCAACGATTTCAAGGCTTCTTTATGCTGGAGATTTCTTTCATGTGAAAAATAATAAGACGGAATTGTTTTTACATCACCTGGCGCGTAATCGGAGGGTTTCTTTTCAAGTTGTAAACAATTAATTTTTTTTCGTGGGAAGGGGGATAGGGATTACTTATGTTCTGCTCTGTAGTTTCTTTTATTGAGAAACACCATAATTATAAAAGAACTGGGAAATGAGGTTCACATGAGGGTTTTTTTCAGGCTTTTCCAAGCTATTTAAGCTTTTGTGCCCTGAGGAACCACAGGGAGGTTGCAACCCCGTAGCTATTTGTATTCCGAAGGACATATGTGGGTTATGGCAAGAGTCCTTGTGGAGGGGTTTTACGTTAAGTTGTGGGAGTGTGTTTAAGGTGATCTCTAAATAGGAAATGTTTTAAACTCAAATTTTGACTTCAAATAGTTGGGGCTTCGTTATTTTTTAAGAAAACTCTCTGAATAGTATCTCTAGAACAACAGGGTTTTTGGAATCCACAGAAATCCCTTTGGATTCGCGCTTGTGTACTCGTATTTTATCGCAAATGTAGGTCTTCCCGACGTACTACAATTCCTAGAGTTGGAGGTGGTTATAGATATGTTACAGATCATCTTCCTAAAATCAAGTCTTCAAGACCAATTACAATTCCCATGACTCCTATGAAAGCTTTACGACCAAAGTTTGAAGTCCCAATATCGAGTCTACCAAAGAAAAAAGTAAGGAAAGTCACAGTACCAATACCATTTGGATTCAAGGCGGGACAAAGTAAAACAGAGAAGATACAAGAAAGTGATACAAGTTTGGATGCTAATGAATATCCACCAGTATCAGAAGGATCAGAAGAGCTGCTACAAAAAGACACGTAAGAATTATTTGGGTTTTTTATTTGATGTAGCGCGAGCGTTTGATTTGCTTAGTTATGCAATTGCAGAGAATCCAGGGCAAAGACTAAACTCCGATAGCACAGTTGGAGGGTAGAGCATGGCCTTGTTTACTAGATACACTGATTATAAGACAGCTGAGCAACACAAAGTCTACGTATGTGTATAATTATTAAGACGAACTAGGTGCAAAAATTACCTCTTTCGTATCTCAGCAACGACAGTGACGACTTTAAAAGCACGCGAGTTTGAGTCGCAATACAATAAACTCTGCCCCAGTCAACGGCTTTATCACGAGCTCCTGCAGGGTTTTTTGACAAATAGCATCATTACAGTAAAAAATTGTACGTGTGTCCACTTCCACTTACTGTTTTTGAAACTGACAAAGACAGGCTTTTAGGACTGTTGAGTCGATAAAGAAGAGCTGGCAAGCAATACTATAGTTTTGTGGCCACGATCTGATTGTTATATTTTAGAAAGACCAGTTTGCACCTGTATCTACCAAAAGAAATGTGGAATGCTTCTTCAAAGAGCTGCCAGCCTCTGTACAAGGTAGATACGGTAGGGCCATATAGCTAAGCACTTTGAGGCAGGAAGTAAATACATGCCATACTACACAAAGAGTTTGCAAGTGCGACGGCAAGCTGAATGTGTCTCTCGTTAAAATTTGGATATTTGTGACCACCTAGGTTCATGTTGAAGGGAGTTTATGTTTGTGATGTGATAGAAGCACGTGTTTTGTACCTTCGTTGAGCATCGAATGTCAATAACTTGCCTTTTTGTTAATATTCTGTGTTTAGTGCGATTTTTTGCATTTTGCCGCCATGGACGGAGTCAGATACCCAAAAGGAAGATGAAAAGAAAGAACTAATTTTTTGTGAAATGCGCTATTTTATGTTATTTAACCTGTGAGTTAATGTTGTTTACAAAGAGCAGTTTTATCTTACCGTGATTTGTTTTCGAGCTCCAACGACCACAATTATAGGAAGTTATAATTCTTTTCCGAAACGTTTATCAATTCAATCCTCGCGCGTTGTTTCCATTGGTTAGGTCACTCATTTTGGGAAAGAAAATGTGTCGACTAATCCCACTGACTCAGTTTCAAACAGAATTTCACATATTTGGTCTTTATTTTTCATTGTATTTGATCTGCTGATGTGATGTAAATATGTCATGATGAGTCATAAGTTACGTAGTGGAACTTTGGAACAAGAAAATTTTAATCGATAGCCAACCAAATCTATGTCAGAAATAAAAAATAGTGACTTTATTAAACTCCACAATGTGGTGATGGGATACTCGTGTGCCTTATGTGAGGTGCAGGTTCCAGTTGAATTTGAAAGCCCTAATTAACAGCTGTGACTGGACCTAACTGAAAGTTTATGGAAGAAAAGAAAGGAAAACGGCAAGGTATTTGGCGTTATCCTAAGCATCCCAGATTTACTGGCGCGTTTACTAGTCAGAATATGTGCCACTGCGGTTTGGACATTCTGTTGACTGACAAAAGGGTACTATCACTTATAAATATTGCCATTAATAAAATATATATTACTGTCAAGAACAATTCGTATGGATTCTAGAGGCTTAATTGCTGAATGATCAATGAAATTTTAGCGACCTGATTTAACAAATATTTTACTTGATAATTTTACTTGATGATTCAGAAAAAGAGGAGCCGTGGCTTAATGGTTAGTGCACTGCACAGTAACCAAGAGTTCCGGGTTCGATTCCCCGAGCTGTCGAGGAGAATTTGGAACTTTGCGAAAAGAAAAAGCCATTGGTTGGCGTCAGGAAGGGCATCCGGCCAAGAAATTCCTCACTGCCAAATCAAAGTCCCTGTGAAGGGCACCGTCTGAGCCCCAATTGCTGGGGAATAATGACGTTAAAACTAAAAAAAAAATTCAGAAAAAGTAAGCGAAAAGTGGGCACATCAATTTCTACCATGTGAGGTCAATGTACTTCTTAATTTCCCAGTTATTTTCGTAAAGAGATATATTTGTTTTAAATGGAAAAGTAACCCTGCAAAGTGAGCTTTTGTACGCAAATGGAAGCATTGGAAATTGAATTCTGGTTTCCTCTTTATTATAGGTTGTTGATATTGACAATGTTAGATATATGTTGTAGAATTTATTAAGCATATTTTTTTCGTTTTGCACTAGGCAGCCGGATACCGAGTTTAAAGTAATTTTTGTACAAACGTAATAAGTAGGACCTTTTCATAGCACGGACCGACAGAGAATAGGCATTTTGATTATGGTCATGGAAAATTGGTGAACCACCTGTAAGATGTAAGATTACCTGGAACAATTTTCTTTATGGAGACGTCATTTCTGAACCACAAAAACTGTGTGGTTATGCGTATTATAGCTAAATGGTTAGGTTTTTTGCACTGTTTTAACAAACTATATTTTTTGGCGGAGAAAATTGGTTAAAAGACTACCGTTTGTTCATGCGCGCGTGTCAGAAATTTTTTTCGACTTCCGAATTTTGAAGAAATGGAGATGAATCGGAGATTAGTAGACAAATTCAAACCTTGTACTGATAAACTTAATTTGATTATATTTTTTTTCATTTTAATGCTCAGTCAATTTAATTCAGTACTGGGGGTGATTGGATGAGTGAACGGGTAGTATGTGTCTGTGTGAGTGTGTCTGTTTAATCGTGGATTTCCCTAAAATGGCTGCTTACTTTGGCTTAAAATGTGGCATAGAAACCAAGGGTCTCGGCAAGTGACTTAACGAAATCCTACTGATATTTGCACTGCAGCACTTGCTATGCCTTGTTTTTTAAGTGTTGACACCATTTCATACGCGCAATTGGCTGCATATGTTCTTGAAATTTGAGTGCAACTTATATTATTAAGTGCCAGATGTTGTTAAATCCTAGAAATATTTTAGGTGGCCCGTAATAGTATCTAAGGTTCACGATAGCTGTGCTTCAGGCACACAGGTCGCCGCCTTCAAAGATTAGTGTTTTGAGTTGTATCCGATACGATATAGAGCCTTAGCATATTACTGAGTTTGTACAAGTTTTTGAAGTTAGAATCGGGAAAGGAAGAGAAGCAGTCAAATAAAGATTTTAAAAGTTTAGTAAACCAAGAAAAGAAGCTGAGTGCACTCAATGAGCTTTCAGTCTTGCGTTGGGTGATGAAAGTGAAAAAATGAAATTAAGAAAATAAAAGCTTTTTATAAAAGCAACGCCTAAAAGCCACCCATTATCGTTCACCTGTTGTCTTTAAGGGTGTTATATAGGTCCACAATCAATTTTGCCCGGGTGGTTCTTATTGAGAAGAGAATGCACGTTGATGAGTAGATTGAAATTTTTATTGATTGAATAAATTGATGTATGGAAGTAAAATTTAAACAAATTTAATAGCTTTTACTTGCTTGTGTGTTGAAATTTATTTGGGGGAAATTGATCAGTTTGTTAGAGATGATCCATATTTTGCCACGAGTAATAATTTTACCTAACCAAAATCAAGCCCTTTTTTACCTGGATAAGGTATTTATTAACCCGTTTTGTATTTTGTCTAATTCTTTACCCATTTATTGTTCTCAGGAATTATGCTAGGGACAATATGTGTGGTCACTGTGTTGAGGAGTCTGATGATTCTGGAATATCTTCCATGCACATAGGTACGTTGTGACATGTAACAAGCTCGCATTGGCGAAAATATTTAGCTGAAATATTTAGTTTGTTGTTCGAAAAGAGGATTTAAAAACTCTTGACAGCATTCTTCTCCCATGAAAATCCCCCTTCTTTAATAATTTTGGTGCTTTGTAATAAAAGCTATTTGCCGTGCCAGATTACAAGGGAGTTCTTGACGTACATGACCAATGATACCAACACTAGCAGTACTGGCAACATTTGAGCAAACTTCGCCATTGGTATCAATAGTTTTAGCTGAGTTTGACCTATATTTATGGTGAGATGCGTATAGTTATTTTTCTCAGTGGGGCTTCAGTTTTTTGATGAAGGTACGATGAAATCACGACAGAGCCTTGGACTTTGTAAGATTTAAAGTATCATGTAGTGCTGATAATATTGGTCTTTGTAAGGATAATGTTTTTACAGCCTCTTCTTTTGCCCCAAACAGACATCACAAGTATTAGCAGCCTTAATTGCTATCAATTTAATGCATACTTTTCTTCATTTATTAAGTGGTTGGAAATAATTATTTTCTTGTTACAAGTGTGCTTTTCCCTATCTGTACAGTTATATATAAACAATTCTTTCATATCTGTATTTACATGGTCGTTTTCAATGTTCTTTCATTGTTTACTTTCCAAAACTGACTTCCATTTCCAAAACATCTAAAGGGTTATGGCGATCATTGGCAGGAAACTTTCATGCGTGCTTTTTTTTTCTTTGTTTGGAAAAAGTTTTAGCTTCAAGTTTGAATTTCGTTTTATACGCACTCCTTTGTGTTTGTTTACAACAAGAATTGCTGGTTAATATATTTTCGCATTTTTAAGGTAAATATAAAGTTCCTGATGAGGTTTAAAAGTCCTTTCTTTGAGTAGGAAAGTGGTTTGAAATGTATTTATTTACCTTTGATAGTGAGTTTTAAAAGAAGTTGATTTAATTTAACTCAAAACTTTCTCTTCCGTCTTCCGTAGCACGTTTTTATGGCAGCTGGATACATGAATTTTCCCGTCCTACTTCACAAAATGGCTCCAGTTAAAAACATATTTTGTAATAAGACAAAGCCGTTAGTAATGTGATAGGCTAAAAGCCTGTTTATATGCTCACAGTTTAAGAGTGTGTCATTGCTGATCGCCATGCCAACAGAACACAGACTTGTTCATTACAAAGATGAAAGTGGATTTATCATGCATGTAATATAGATAAATATAACAATAGCGAGTACGCAACTGTTGATGACCTTCCAATCGAGCAGTCGTCTAGCACACCTCATTTAAGTTGGTAAATATAACATGGCAAGGGGCAACTGGACAACAACCCTGGTAGCCTTTATCAGGGAGCCTAGGAAATAGCTGTAATATGGCTGTGGTTATAAAGGCTGACAAATAGAAAGTGTTTTAATGGGTAAAATGGTTAATTTGAACTTGTTTAAGATTCCCGAGAAAAATATAGTAAATGTAGTATAATATAAATTGGTAACGTGAGTAATAGGGAATATTTATTTTGACTTGCCCTTCCATACACTTCTTTTTCTTCTCCTCGCTTTCTCTCTCTCTCTTTCTCTCTCTCTCTCTCTCTCCTTCTCTCTCTCTCTCTCTCTCTCTCTCTCTTTCTCTCTCTCTCTCTCTCTCTCTCTCTCTCTCTCTCTCTCTTTTTCTCCTTATCATATCTCNATACACTTCTTTTTCTTCTCCTCGCCTTCTCTCTCTCTCTTTCTCTCTCTCTCTCTCTCCTTCTCTCTCTCTCTCTCTCTCTCTCTCTCTCTCTCTCTCTCTCTCTCTCTCTCTCTCTCTCTCTCTCTCTCTTTTTCTCCCGTTATAAATATATCTTTTTTTTAATTCGAACTTGTGGCACTAAGGGTAGAGAATCAAATCACGTAGTCGCAAGCACCCACAGTTTGAATCATATTTAAGTCAATGATATTTCATTACGCTGGAGGGAAGCTCAAATTCAATTTTAATTAGTTCTTAATTGTGTTTACACACATTTATATACAAGTCTACTTTTTAAAAACTAGAGTATTGTTGTACCATTTTGTGTAAAATTGTTTAAATGGTTAATTTATCTTCTAATTTTAATGTGTTTGGGTAGAACCAGAGGCACAGAAAGATGAAGAACTGAAAGAAAAGTACAAAAGAAAAAGGGTAAGAAACACTGTGTAGGAAATTCTTTAGTTTGCCATAGTTCCATGGTAATGTTTATCATTAAGTTATTTTTAAGTTAACTCAAGTTATTCCTCACTCTTGTTAAACCGACATGCAAAATTGTGGAGTTTTGCTTGATTTTCAAGAGACAAATTTTCACAGGCCAGTTTTATTTTTTGGGAGCTCATCTCTAATAGCTATTTATTGAGCCGATGGCTATAGGTAAAGCTGGTAGATTCCAAATCACCACAACACAAATTTTTCGTAGTTTTTTTAAACTTGAACGACATTGCATTCACACTTACATTTATTGCATTAAACCAAGTTCTTGCTTGTTATTGGCAATAGATGAAGTGGTGAGCCTGATGAAACCTCTCCATTGTGTTCTGTCCAACGTCATTCCGGGGGCTGCCGCTAGTGGACCTCTGTATAACTGCCTTGTGAAGCCATTTTTCTGCACATCCTAAAAGTTTTTTCAACCAACATTAGGTGCATTTCGTGAGTACCTCCAATGAAAAACACAATTAAAACGCGACAAAATCTCTTTTTCCTTGATGGATCTTTTTTGTTCTGACCATTTGTACTGTGCTCAAAACAGTATCTTGTTGCCAAGTATGTTGATCAAACAGCTTTGCCCATGTCATTGATACGAAAAATTTCATTTCGTGGGAACCTCCATTGTAGTAGTCGAAGAATCATACGACATTCGACGTTTTAGAAAGAGTTTTGCAACCACTTTGCTCTCCACGTATAGTTTTCCAACGTCAAGCAATATTTTTAGTTTATGCACTCTTTCGTTTTACAGAGCTTCGTGTAAAAATATAATTCAAGTTGTAAGTGATGTTAATAAAATTAAGAACTAATTTTTTAGTTTTTGACATTACCAAAACATACCAGAGTAAAGATACTAAGTGGACACGAATAACCTTTTAATCAATTTTTAAGCAGTCCCAGTCAAACATTTTTGTTGCTTTTGTTGTAATGTCTTGATATTAGAGAGGCTTTGCTCAACATTCAACACCAGTCTTGTATAATGGAAGGTAAAAGATTGAACAATAAGCGTTCCATCTATATTTTATCTGTGGACATACATTAATTGTGCAAGTGCTGAAGTGACACGCGATTGACACCAATGATGATTTCGTTTAATTTCAGGAAGAGATCGTTTTAGCAGAACACCTTCTTGATACATTATAGTGCAAACCTCGGCTTTTCTTAGCCAACCGAGGAAGCATTTGTTATTCTACTTGCTGTAAGTGATGTAATATTTAAACCATCTCAACTGCTTAACCGAATGGTTTACCCTTGTGGTTTCTATGATTTCTTCAGTGTTACATATGTTAAAAAATACCGTGGGCATAATGCCTTGGCTGCCCTGATTTATATTTCAGTTAAGTCTTTAAATTAGGACATTGTCCATTCTTCTTTCAGTTCTTTCATGTAGTGTGAAGATCACCGTTTTAAGGATTGTGGGTTCTAGCCGCCTCTTTGTATAGTCATTGTTTGGTTTGTGGCTACTAATAGTAATTGGCAGTTGGTTTGGTGCAAAAGATTAAGTCTGATTTTTTTCTAAATAATTTTATAAGACTTACTATTGAAATATCCTTGGTAAACTTGACTTCTGTGAAACATCTGGTGAAGTCTTAAAGCAAATTGGTATATTTTAGTAGTCTATTAAGACAAACGTTTATTCAATAAGAAATTAGAAGGCTGTTTTGCAGGAGCCTGGATTTATTGACTGCTCCTTGGTTTGGTATACATGGTGGTGGTGCTTAGTTGCCAGAAAAGGTTGGCAATAACACCCTTTATAAAAATTCTCAGAACAGAAAAAGAATAAAATCGATAGAAATTCCACATTTTCGTCGTGACCACAACACAAAATAATTAACTATCATTTATTCACTTAATGACCTGTTGTTTATAGCGAGCTGCAGTTTTAGTCAGCAACGAGTCCTACAAAGTTTATGTGTCTCTTCCCACTGCCCCTCATGGAAAGGGCTTGAACCGTTCTTTCTATAGCCCATCTCATCAGTTGAAGTGTAAGGTAAAACCTATAATAAAAGTGAAGCAGATTGTTTTTAGTGATGTGAAGGCAGCGGTTCCTTCTGTCATTGTGGCGACTAAAGGTATTCCAATGCTCTCATTTTCTGATGAAGATCTTTGAGAGCTATATCTGTAAATTGCATGATGGGTATTTTATAGTTAGTTTGCCATGCGTTTGAAAACAAATTGTAGCATTCTCGTCTTTCAATTATTTGTTACATTTTAAATTCACTGTTTCTCTGTAATATTAGTAATATATCAGTAGTTTGATTATGCTTGGCAAAACCCATTTCATTTCGCACAATCATAATAAGATTCATTTTAAGGTTGTTAATTCCACGTTTACAATTCTATTTCACTTTTATGATGTAACTGATAACCTGTTTAACACGTTTGAAAGAAATTTGTTTTGTACATTTACGTTCTCCCGCATGAACGTCAATACTTTACGTCCTATCAATTTGATTTTTTTACTACAGCGAAAAGCCTTATTTCTTTAGCGGGCAGTTTGAAAGATTGACTAGATATGGTCATTTATGTTAATAATTTGACTGAATTTTTACCAGCAGTTTTCTGCTAGAACGTGTTCAAACGAACTTTGTAAAATGTTCTTTTATTTTTTTAACACACGTGGTTGTTCTTTAGATTCAGCAGCATTCGATAATAAACAGAAATTCTTCACTTTCGGGAAATAAAGATCCAGAAAATAATGGTTCTATGCACGTGACACACATTGATAAAGATGTGGAAAGAAAAGAGCCACAGAATTTAGAGGAGAGAAGTCCACACACCGATGTTGTACCAAGATCGGAAAATATGACATCACCAATGCGAGTGCCAGAAACAAACATTGGAAGAATGAGAAGCCGGTTTTCGGAAAGTTCACCATCATCAAATTACTGTCTGAATGACAACAAAAAATCAATCACAGCATTCACGTATATTTCGAGAGAAAGGTCGCCTACAAAACGTGAAATACTCCATTTGAGAAACGAACATTTTGATGCCGTACGCCCTGAATCGAAAACAGAAAAGCGAAATTCTTCCGAGCATACAGCTGATGCTTGTAAAAGGGAAAGCTGCAGGAAAGGTAGGCCTTTAATTTCTATTCAATGGATTTTCCACCGTTATTGTAAGATAATAAACTACAGCACACGTGTAAGATGACGCAAATTATATAAAAGTTTTAAAACGCCATTTTGTAGTCGTCTCCAAAATTCTCACCCGAAACTTGCTTCCTAGTCATTTTTGCCATTCAGTGTTTTTAAGGATAGCTTTTTCCCCATTTATATTTCGTAATCGATTGCCCTTAATTCTCATACTTCTGGTCTAAAACTACTTTTCTTGGACCAAAAGTAATGTTTTTGTGAAGAGATATTGTCATTGCAATAGGAATACTAAAGTTAGTGAAGGCTATTTTTTGTGGTTCACAATCTTCCATTTTTTGAACTTAATAGTACTACTACTTCATTTGATTACATGGTAGCCCGCTGCCTCTCTCAGTTACCAAAGTGAAATTAGACATATTTGTCTGAGATTCTATTCATAGATAGTTAGCGCATAGGAACAGTACAATGCTGAGACTAATGTTGCTATGATCAACTTTGTAAATATTATGTTTGCGATTTAATAGTTGATGAGATTTTTTGCACTACGCGATTTACTAAGATAACTCATAAAGTAACTTGCTGGTGGCTCGAGATCTGTTGGTCGACCGAAATTGAAGTATAAAGATAATTGCAAATATTTACTTAGATTGGTGGATTTGGTTGATGATTGGCACGTTGTTGCAATTGATCGTCCTTTATGGCGCTCAGAAATTCAAATGGTTTCTGTTAGGTTAAATGAAATGCGCTTTGAGAAATATGAGCGTAGAAGGGAGAAACGTAATCGACAGCATATTGTTTTTATCTAATGTATTTTATAATCTATCATCATCTATATATAATTTAGTTAGTTTTTGCTCGGTATCGAGTTAAGGCATATTATTATTATTCATAAAGTAAAGAGCCTTTTTTGAAAATTTTACCAACAGATTATCAAGGAACGTATTACATATCCTTATTTGGGACCCGTTTTGAGATTAAAAACTTAACAAACGAGCGTAACTGTTCGATTGAGTTAAGGTGAATAAGGAGATATTTATATGAAGAATAAAGATTTAAAATATTTCTTTATGAATTGAAAACAATAATTTTAAGAAGGTACTTTACATTAGATTTTTATTGCAGGCCGCTCTTCAGTAATCACTGATCAAATAGGCACTGCACCAAGATAAAATAAGCGCCAGAGACCTTAATAAGATATTCACGGTTACCGCATGCATAGAAAGTTCATATCATTTTTGAATGTTCACCCACTGGTGCATTTTGCATGTAACCACGCCCGTGGACACAGCAACCACTAGAAATGCAGCAAAATGCATAAAAAAGAAACGTTAGACTTCTCGTTTCATTAAATATTAGGTGCCCACAGTTGTCCTTTTTTTAGAATTGGTAAACTGTATGAGAATCACTGTGTTAATATGATTCGATTAATGTGGAAAAGTTAAAAAGTACCACTCTGACGTTTAATAAATTCTTGTAGTAGTAACCACGGCTATATTTGAAATGAAAAATAAATCTCATTAAAAGATGACTAATTATGTATTGATGAATTTGAAGGCCGATGTATTAAAACTGTTGTCAACAGTGGTTATAGCAAAAGTCATACATATAAACCTTCACTTCTTTTTTGGGTTTACAGCTGACACACGATTATGTAACTCTGATAGTGGACGATAGGATTTAGAATGAAAAACAAGTGGAAAATCTCTGGCTCCGTACTGAATTTTAAGCAATGCCTACTATTTTCCTAGTCACCTGCTCCGCGTTCTTACCTAGATTTTCGAAGGAATGCCTTTAATTTGATTTGTGCTGCTTTTTGCATAGGTTCCTCTCATAAGAAAGCTCATCCAAATGTACACAACTAGACAAGCCTCTCGCAGACCGATAATATTCTTTCCAAGTCAGGAACATTTCACTTCCATGAAAAAGAAGGGGAAGAAAAATTGTGATTATGATATTGAGGTTAATGATTTTGAATTATGAAAATTTTATTCAGTGTGAACAAGTAAACTATATTTGTGGGCCCCATGTAGGTGTATCATGCACAACACGAAAGTATAAAATCGGTTATATCTTCACAAGTTATACTTAAGTTTTAAATCCATTGGTCTTACTATAAAGATTTAACCCGAATTAATAAACTAACGTCTAGAAAAGTATTAAGCACTAAGTAAAACATCAAATATTGTCGATTTAAGCGAATAGGTTAGTCAACATGGAAGAAGTAAAGAAACACCTTTTCGGACCGTTTTCGCTGCGGTACAACGAGGCTCTGGTGACTTTGCCAAAAATAAACGTAAAATTTCCAGCTCTCAACTGGCATGAGCCTTGATCCCAACAAATTAACATCAATAAACATAAATGAAAACAAAGATAAATTTTAGTAGCGGTTATCTTTCCTCCTTTGGCCAACCCTAATTGAATTAGGCTTTTTTTACCTGGACTTTTGCTCAGACAAGTCCTATTTGGGTTTTGTTAGTAAGAAACTGTCAGGTAAGAACAGTTTCAACGATAATTTATTGGTGTGGTTTAAATCAAAATATTTGGAGGTGTGGCTTTTTTGAAAAGAAGCGTCACCAACCTTGTATGACCACGTGACTTGAAATATCAAACTGTCAGGTTCACGTGTTATTTTGTTTTCTGTGTGTAATTGCTGTGAATTAATCAGGCCGAGATCTCTAGCGTTTTCAGATAAACAGTAATTTGACTGTTTACATTTAGCAATTATAGATTTTTTATATATGTTAATTAATTCGATTCACGATTAGTTCACTGAATTGTGCTTTTAACTGCTGTGATGCCCTGCTTTCTATCTAGGACCGAGCTTAACCATGCTTCATTTAAATAATGTATTTCCCTCCTTTCAAGACTATTTATTGTAGATTTGTGTATTCATTTCAATCAAATGTTGTTTTTTTCACATTCATTTTGATCATGTGACGTATTTACATTACTTGCATTCTTCTGAATACCGTAAATGACCAAATAAATTTTGGGGGCGCATATTACAAATTTGTTTCTGACCCGTTTCCTGACGGTTACCTGTTGTACTCTTACTAAGTATTAATTAAAAGACAATGTTTGGCTTTGCACACCTAAAGAGTACACAGCACATTAGCAAAAACATTACCAACCCCCTGGTCAACAAATGACAATAATGTATTAAGCTTCCCGGTTGACAGACTCTGTCGTAAAAATTAGTGCTGCTGTATCATTGTTTTATCAATCTCAAAACCTTTTTTGGTCTTTTTGTTAAGACGAATGGTTGGGAAAAGAAACTCACCTTTCAGATTGTGGATGGTTCGTTTTGCATAAACCAATAATTTGTATCCATCTTGGACCTTAACTGTGAAAGGATTAAAATGCACATGATTTAAGAGTTTTTTGTGGCGTCAACTTAATTCACACTAAAGTAATCCACTTTGCAAATTTACTTCTGATAGAAAGGAAAAGGGGTATGCTTCTAGATTACAAAACAGGTATTTTTCTGGTTGATTTCTTCCTCGACGAGCTGTGTTTACTACATATTTTGCTTACTAAGGACCTATAAAGTCTTGTTCTAGCTCACTACTGTAATAATGGTGGTATCTAAATTGTTTGAACAGAGCGAAGCTTTGCTACCTTCATAAATGTGACATTTGTTAGAGTGCCGCATTGAATATGAGCGAGGAAATTGAAGTGTGATCAGATTTTGTTTTCCCATTCATTGGCAATAGATGCAACAATTCAATTTCTTAAATCCTCATTCACGGCACCATTTTACATGATACTCACAGTATTTTTAAGTGCCAGTTCTAAATCATTTGAATACGATTAGTTTGGATAAGCGCCTGTTGGCGAGGGGGCGGCTAAGATTTGCATGGATTGAACGCATTGTTTTTTGTAATTTTCTTTTGCATGTAGTTTTTTGAGGGTAACGGTTTTGATTACTAACCTTTCGATTGACGTATCAATAGGTTAACTTGATAAGGCCTATCAGATGGAAACGTTGCATCTTTTGCCATATTATTTCAAAGATTAGTTACACCTGTTGAAATACCTCCCTGTTGCTTCAAACAATGACCCATTCCCTTAGCAAGATTTAGAGGTATATACTTTCTGTATATTTTTGTTGTCAAGCTTCCAGATCTAACTCATCAAGGCTTTCGTTATCCGGCGGTAACAGCTCCAACGCTTCGCGATATTTTTCTCCAGATCTTACACTGATTGCTGTCGGAGATGGTAGGTCAAGCAGTTGCTGCTTTCTTAGTTCATTATTGTGAGATGGATTATCATTAATTACCATAAAAATGTTACCTCTCATAAGTGGGTATAGTTTTTTCTTTGCTAATTTGCATAGACATTTGTGCGTGTATTTATTAAGTAAAAATCTAGGGAGTAAAAGCTAAACTTTGGGCATAACTTGTTGTTCAAATAGTTTCCATTAAATATAAGGTACTAAATCTACTTTTGGCACAAGAATAAATAAACCCTGCTACAAATACTCGACATTCTCATAGAAAGATATACAAACAATAACTCGAGTATTTCCTGTATCGAACTTTTGTAAAATACCACCTTTGGCACACAAGGCCAATGCCAGCAGAATGGTTGTTATTTGGTAAAGAAATATCTGAATTCGCTGTTCAAACCTAAAATTTTTTAGCTGTTTAGGCATACACAATCGCCTACATAGATACTGTTTTGGGGGAAACTTCGTACTGCTGCTGGTGATAAGTATAATGGTGATTAATTTCTATAAAAGATGTTTGAAAGCCACTTCAGAAGGGGTCTACTCCATTGTTTTAACCGTAAATTACATTAGTTTGCTTTAAGTGTGTGTTGTGTAATCACTCCCAAAATTGACAGAGCAGTCAAACTAGACACAAGAGTCCATAAATGTAATGTTTGGCCATAGGTGATTTTAACACGTGTTTGGCTCTATGTACATGTGTCGAAGGCTATTTTTTTGTATTTGGTTACAGATTCTACTTTTACTTCCGAGTATTAATCCTTTTAGTCGATCAATTCAATTTGATTACCTCAATTGTGCACCTTACAGAGTTCTGTTTTGAATCTTTATTGCAGGAATTCGCCCTGCAGCAACAAATGATGTTATCGATGACGAGGATGAAGACGATAGGGAAAATTTAAGCATCACACCGTCTTCTTGTCGAACAACTACTACAAGAAAGTCGGATCTAGAAAATTCTGCAAAATTAAGTACAGTTAATAGACCAGTAAGCTTTAACTCTTGACATTATTGATTATTGATCATTTTAACTTATCTGTTGTGTCCGGTCATTATAATATTCGCATTTCCTTTCCAAATGCTACGAATATGGGATTAGATTTTTTGCTGTGATTATTTGACAACTCTTGTTGTTGACCGCAGCTACTCCTTATTGCGATTCCATAAAGTGTGGGATTAAAATTTGTTTTCGTTTAGTGGCTTCACAGCGTTTGGTAGAGGTGAAGTGGAATCTTAGTTTAAGTTATTGTTCTGCTTAGATTTCTGTACTTCATTCTCTCAGTAAGATATCCAGTTAAACTTACTCTACGTAATTATTGAAGAAAGACATCATGACAAATAGCTTGTCAGTGACAGAAAAGAAACATGCGTACATGAATATTAATATGTATCGGATAAAATTTACTCTCTTACCGTAACTAACTATTCAGGACATTGTATAATTTTTATCGACACCGTACCATACTCCAAACTGGAATGTACAGGCAAAGGTATCGGCACTACTGTTACCCACTGCAAATTTGCTTTCTGCTTTGTACTCAGGAAAAGAAAGATACGCCGTCCACCACTGGTAATACCGCAAAACCCTTACGGATAGAAAACTATAAGAAACGTGGTATCGCATCAGGACTATGGCCAAGAATAATAGAGGCGATATTTTTAGGTAGATAACTTCCCGTAAGGATCGTTTTCCGCATTTGAGTGTTATCTTCCGGCCGTTGTATGAATGCCAATTGACAGTATTATGATTTACATAAAAAATACAATGCTGATGTTAAATTGAAACAAGGAGCTATCGACGGTGTCAAAGTAGTGTGATATTTATGTATCAAATTGTGCTATCAATTCTTGCATCAGGCTTCCGTTTCTTGGAAGACTTGTGAGTGACTTTGTAGGTTTTAAATAAGGAGCATTCAAAACCAATGCTATCGCTTTTATGGCGTGCATTAACTTGTTATTCAGGAATGTGGGTTTATTTGTTGATAACCATAAGAGTCATGTCTGTGTTCAAATATTTGTAGCCAAAAAAATCGCTGTAATTTTTTACAAAAATCAGGCTTAATTTTTTTCTGCTAAAGCTGGAGCTGGAGCTTTGGTAGCAAGGAAACCAGGCGAAATTGTCCGCTGAGGACATTACAGTTGTACGCAAGAAAACTCATACTAAACAGAACGATAAACCTTAATTTGAAATTGTTCGTTATTCCATTTTGTATAAAAACATAAACAAGGTATCGTCAGTTCTGCAAGAGAATTCCTAAGCCAAATGAGAGCAGTGTACTTCGGTGTACCACAAAGTGTAGGTTTTGGCTGACTTCAAAACCAAATCAGTAGAACATCACCATAATTGCTACTAAGCGTGAAAGATCCACACTTCACTCTAGTATATTTGATAAAAAATTAATTCGGGGAATCAAAAATTTCGAAAATGTTGGCCCAGCTATGAATGTTTATGTAGTGTGCTAATTCTCTCAGATCTTGAATAGTATGTGGAACAAAACAACTTCAGAGTTTTCCCCTATCAGTGTTCGACGTTTAGGGTGAATTAAAAAAGAGAGTTAAGCAACTTATTCACCTGTACCATCGCCAGATCTAATTGTAACAACCATACCTGTATCGCAACACTTGTATTCCTTTAATTTCTTCATTAAATTAAATGAGGCAAGCTTATTCCTGTAACTGGCCTGGGGAATTCGGATTTGGACTGTATTACCTCCTTCAAGAGCGCCATGAAAAGATAAATAATGTAGATAACAACCAACAGTTAAAGTGGATTTGAAGTTCAAGGGACTTGGGCTTGCCCACTTTTCACACTTCAGTTTTCCGAGCCCATGGTATTACCGTGGGTAACCAGGAAAATTGTGCCAGTGGAAACTTCCTGTTGGACCTGTACAAGTAAACAGTAATAAACAATTTGTAATTGTGGCACGAATTAGGTATTTAATTGTGTCTGCCAGGTTTTCTACCCATTAGTTTTCTGTCTAGTTTTGAAATTTGGTACAGTGATTACATTTCCCTTGAAGCGATACGACTTAATTAGTTTTCATCGTTAGTGTTTTTAATCGAAATCAGGTTTTATTAAATTAGACATTTAAAGAAATGTGGTAGATTTGTGGCTAAGTAATTACACTACCATCTGGAGCACAGTTACAGTAGGGGTGTTTATCTGTTTTATATTACAAGGCCTAAATAGAGAACTAGCGAAAGTAGAGTTATTTACTAACTTATAAACAAAGTATAGTTGAGATTCTAAACTTTTCTAATGAATTGTATGTTAGGCATCGGAGATAAAAATATTTAATGATGAAGAAATAGCGAGTATTACCGAAGATAATACAGATGCTGCTATATCTGCTGCTGAAGAGGTACGCTTCACGGGTTTTTCTGTACAGTACATTTGTCAACATTTTATGTTATTCCTTAAATTGCATTTTAATTAATTCTGCAAGTTCTTTTATTTACAAATATTTACCTTAGGATTTGTGATTCACACTTATTTTCATAATAAGAATACAAGGCCATGTTTTTATGAAAAATTTAGAACAACTTAAAAGCTGATCCTCTTGAAAATTTTGATCAACCAGGAAGACCACACCTGGTATGAACACTGGATCTTGCTGCCACAAAACATTTTGGAATTTACAACATGTAAATTGTGATCAGGCAGGAAAAACACTCATTGGCATTCTGCCTGGATTTTCTTTGAAATGAGTTAAATACAATACAAGTTAACCTACAAGATTAAGGAGAAGGAGAAAATATTACTTGATGGTAAATAAAAGACACGATGCAAAATAAAATCTTAAAATTCATAAAGCTTTTTGTGTTCGAGAAACATTGTCAAATTGACGAAACTTCCAGAAAGACTACAGTCAGACAAAGCGAGCACAATTCTTACAAAGTAAAGTCAGTACCTTCAAAATATCTGGTTCAAAGTCTGATATGTAGTTAAAGAATTTGTATGTACTTTCAAAATAGAGAATTGTTGGATGTAACTATTTGTAACTTTTTGCAGTAAAGCATGTGCAAAGAAATTGTGTGAAAACAGTACTTTCTTTTCTGGAATTTCAAGAAGAGCAAAGTGAAGGCACTGCATTTGGGGTAGATAATCATTTGGTTACAAAAAAGACCCGTGCTTACATTTGAATTTTCTCCAAACAAAAGTATTTAATCCTCTCATCAAGGCTGCTTGGAGGCAGTAATGGAGGCAACATTTATATTTGCATGCAGGAAAGCCCAGTTTTCCAACAGTTATTTTTACTTTGTATCTTCAGCATTGCACAAAATTTGCATGGTATTTTTCATACAATTTTTCAACACAGCAAAGAGAAAATGATTATTTCTGTCCACTTATCTACGTAAATATTGTTTTCTTGGTCTTTAATTTTTTGTGGTATATTATATTTAGACTGATTTTTATTCTATGACAGTGGCCATTACCTTACTAATAACTGAGAAACACAGAAGCTTTCGTTATTTGCCCCCCACCCCCACCCCTCTTGTAACATGATCTTGCCGGTTTTAATTTTTTCCATTTCGGCAATTATTGAAGTAACTTTGATATGTCTATTAAATTTAGTATGAGAAATTGTTATATATAATAAATGAACATATGATGGTTGGACCAGTCCAGGTCAACCACTGTAGGTAGTGAGGTGGGGTGGATGGGGGGTGGAGTAAAACAATGACCTGCCAGTTTTCGTTATAAAAATAATTGTTGCTTTTCGTTATTAATTGGAAATTTTCCTATTTACTGAACAGTTGAAGGTTAATCAGCGGCTTTAACACGACATGGTAAAAGTGCTTATTGTCTACTGATTTGCCACGGGGTAAGACATTTGTCTTAAACACTCCCCCAATTTTTGTTTCGCCAATATTTAGGAAGATGGATTCGATAAAGCTGTCGTTGTTGAACAGAATAACCAGGATACGGAACTCATTGCCAAAGAAACAAAGAAGCGACGTAGGAAGAAGCCAAGCAAAAACAAGATGTCGTTCCGTATAGGGTAAAAATATTAGCAGTTTAAATAAAACTTTGCTAATAATTTTATTTACACAGTATATTATTCGTTTAGAAAGGGGTTTTTTTAATTGCCTTATGCCCTTTTTATTAAAGATATTTTAAGAGAGTTTTACTCTTTTTTAGATGTCCAAAATGAATTAAATTTCGAAGTCAGGTAACACGTCGAGAAAATGCCTGGTATTTCCATGCTTCAGCACACAAGTTTAACTTAGAAATTTAAGAATATTTTGTAATATTTCACTGAGAAAGCTCAGGATTATCTTGTACAGAACTTTAGCTTTGATTTCTACGCAGGTCTAATTCCATTTCAACAAAGAGATTTGAACCAATTTTGTTCTGTTGTGCCATACTTATTTGTTAGAGGTAATTGCCCTTATTGAAAATTGTTTTGAGGCTGTAGTGAAATATACACCTATAGTAGTACGTTCCAAATGTGTTAGATGCAGACACACAAACAAAGAAATAGATATAGCCTACTACACATTCCAAACACTAGTATTTTTTCACTCCTCGGAAAGTCACAATAGTTAGAATATTATAAATGATTTATTTAAGTGTATCGTCGAATGCAAAAGGGTAAAGGAATAAATATAAGCTAATCTAAAAGGTACGGGCTAATAGCAGTGACCTTTAGACTTTGTAATCTACGACTGCTTGCAAACAACGCCATTAGTAGGTCACCGGTTCCTAGTTATGGAAAATTAGGGCAGGAAAGAAAGACGGAAACTATTACTGTAAATGAAATATTTGTAAATAAAGTTCGGAAAGAGAGAATAGATTTGTATGAAAAGATGGAAAATTTATATGAGAAGAAGAAGAAGGATGTTAAACCTGCAGCCAACAGGAAGAAGGAAAAGAAAAAACCCAAGGACTTAATAGAAGGGAATTGGAGGAAAAGACATTTAATGCGAAGGACAGAATCTAAAGGAGGTTGAAGTAACATAGAAGACAAATTTTCTGTGGAGCCGTATCCCGCTTTAGTGAGATTATTGATGGTTTGGGAGAAGAAGCAGCATTTGTCAACTAGTTTCTTTTAACAAAGTACCAATTGTTCCAAATGCATCCCATTTGAGTTTCATCAAGTATTGCATTGTTTTTGGCACCGTTAAACAAGATATATATTTGGGTATTTTTAAAACCTCTTTAAGGTTAAAAGTTGGGCGGTTTGACAAACAAGCCTACGACTGGGTAACGTGTAAAAATGCTCTTTTTTTATGCGTGATTTTTGTGACAAAATGTAAAATGGTATCAATAATAATTATTTTATACATATTTATATAAACATCACCCTGCCTTTTCAAGACCAAGGGGAAATTAATATCTGTGTGATTCTTATGGGGTACTTGATAATTTTTTAGATATTTGATGATAGCGACACAAAAGTCCCATGACTAATTATTATTATTATTATTATTATTATTATTGTCATCATCATATTTATTATTATTATTATTATTATTATCTTTGAAAAATAGCCGATCGTTAAATATTAGACCAAAGATTTCGAGTTTTATATCGCTATGAGTTTTACTGGATTGATAAGTAATAATATAACAGCATACCTCTAGCAACTAGGAAGACATACCAGGAATTGCGCCCTTTACCTGTTTAGTAATTGTTTAAAAAGTAATCGTTTTGGTCCACCTTTTCAATATAGTAATATCTATGTTAATCACCTATATTTTAATAAAATGGTATGATTTAGTGTGATTACTTTCCTCATAAATAAAAGAAACAGAGCTGACTTAATTAGTTTATAAATAAGCTTGAATTAAAATTAAATGTACAATTGGTACACAAAGTACACAAAATGATGTATTGTTTTAATGAAAAAAGAGCCTAATGTGCATTTGTTTCAGATTTAAAAGTAATTGCCAAGTATCACCGCGGTGGTCCGACATCTATTTCTTTCACGAATTCACATCTCGAATTCACTTTTAATGATCTCACTGTGAAGAAACCTTTTATTTCCCATTATTTATGCTTAGATGTACTTAATCTATGTGACTTTACATCAAATACCAGAGTTCGTTTATGTTTAATACTTTCTTATACTTGATGACGTTAGCAACTAGTTTATGGATTTTGGGATTAAAGACCATAAGTCGGATTATACTTTTAAAACGGTATATTGAATAATTATACGTATGAATCTCGGGCATCATGAGTAACACCGTTGGAAAAATTAGTAACTCAAGTGCCATTTTCTTGTGCAAATTGCCAGAAGAATATACTGTTTTTAAGGTACTGTGGAAATTGTTGTGGATGCAAGTAGCAAATAAAGGAGGACTTCACATTGTCATTTCCAATAATTAGCGTGTACTGGCAAAAAATGACTTTAATATAGGACTATTTTATATTTCTCTTATTTGCCTAAAGGCCGCTGTCAAAGTTTTTTTCAAGGCGGGCAAGTTCAAGAAATAGTATGGAAAGCGACAGTGAAGGCGAAGATCAGTCTAAAGGTAAGAACACCTGTGAGTCGTTTAAAGTTTCATTCCCGTCTGTTTTGTTAATTATTAAATGGTTGAATATTATTGCCTTGCCTAACTTGAAGTACTACCATGTTATTAAGTTGATGACTGTTGTGTACAGTATATTGCCACCATTGTTTTATTGCAACAATATCTGTTATTTTATATTTATATACCCTACAGTCAAAATGGTATAGCTAATTATAGAGAAAATGTTCGTATTCTAATAAAGCAGTTTATTACACTGTTAATGTTCCTGAAGAAAAGGTGGCTTTTACTGCAACTCATCATTAGTATTACTTCTCTCATTTGCTGTTTGTCGATTCACATTAATCTTCTTAGCTGCATTCACTGATTGTAAGAGTAACTATTGTTATTTTAATCTGTTTACCGCTTCTTGCTCTTAACTAAATAAAAGTTGTTTCACTATTGTTGAAACCAAAAGACCGGACCGATATCAATAATTATGAATTTTAAGAGTAAAGATCACTGCACCTATTTCAAGGCCAGCCGGTAGTATTTTTGTTCTGCAGCCAGTTGGTTTGAAACCTCGCTATAAATTTCGTGAGGAAACCTATATGACATGCATCACATGAGCTCCGCTGAGTCGGAGGCATTCTTGAACGCGGCGTCCAAAGTTGCTGATAACGCTTGGACCTTCCAGTGCATAAGACAAGTGATATTTTTGTTTATTCTGAATTCTTTAATGATATTTGTAGTTATTGTTCTTTTGTTTTAACTAAAATTGGCTAAAGCTTTGCCTTTTCTACAGGGCATTTCTGATTGATTTCTCTTTGTAATTATGCCCCCTTCCCGAAAAAAACTTCTTAAAAGCTGTCCCAATCATTATGTAATCAGCTTAATATTACATGGTTGTTCATGCGAGGCTACCTTGCACCTTACTTCATCTTTCGGTCTATGCAAGGGAATGTATTTTTCTTATTTCTCAATTTTTACTGAAGGGAGTTATTTCATATATAGCTTTGGCTTATAAAATCACATACATAGTTCTTTAGGCATTGTACAAGATCTTACCCCTTTCCTCTTTGTGAATAATTCCATACATGCTCTCACCTCTCAGTATATATATTGCAATCAATTCGCTTATTAACTCGGTAGCAGTGTATATCAGATTTGATTATTCATTATTAATACATATGAATAATAATGATATACTACTACTACTACTACTACTACCACTACTACTACTACTACTACTACTACTATTACTGATAATAATAGTAATAATAATAATAATAATAATAATAATAATAACAATGATAATATTGGTGGACAAAACGAGGATGTTGCTTTTGAGAGAAGGTGAAGATGGTTAAAAAATAGTGTTATTAAGAGGGTGAAAGGAATTCTGATTTAACAGCTTAATAGCAAGCCACCAATTTATACCTGATCAAAGCTTAGTTTGAGAAAACCCAGCGAAATTTTAAATGTAGGTTGTGTGGTAAAGTAAGTGAAACCATTGATCATCTAGCTAGCTACTGTACCACAATGGTACAAAAAGAACACAAGCTCTGACATGAATTTGCTGGGAGAAAAATAATTCACCTGTAATTATTTGTATGAAATTTTATATACCCGCGGATGTGAAATGATGTGAATACGAGCCAGAAATTGATAAGACAATGACAGCTACAAAATATTCTTTGATTTCACTATTACAACTGATCGTTTCATTGGAGCCTTGAGATGCGATTTAATTAAACTTGGGAGATTTTTGTATCATTGCCGACTTTCCTATTACATGAGGCACCTGCGTAGATATGAAAGAGAAAAAAGATTAATAAATAATACCAGGATCTGAAGATAGATCGTCAAAAGTATTGATATGTGGAAGTTAAGACTATATCTATTGTAAAAGAAACAGCGGGAATACCATTGAAATAGTTTTGAAAGAGATAATAAAATTTATCAAACTCGCCCCATGCCTCAGCAATGACATAGCCCACGTATTTATTGCAACGATTATATGGTTATATTCTTTCGATTCAATCTTCGTAGGTATTCGTTTTGTAGAACTTATTTAATAGGTTGATCCATAATCTCGTTTTTCTCCAACATTCCAAGGTTTACCAGCACTTTTAATTGATTTACCATTTGACAGTTGTACACCATCACTGTTCACAACGTTTCCTCTTTTCATTACAACCACTCTTCACTTCTAAACTCCAACCATCATACCTATGCCCTCACTGAAAACACAATCTGTTCTTACCAGGGACCCAATCGCACTTTCATCCATTGCAATTGACTTCAAATCGTCCATGAAAAGGAGATGATTTATTTCCATTTTCCCTTTCTGAGTTTGCATCTAGCCTTACACTTCCTCAGTATCATCGACATTGGTAAAAGAGAAATCACAAAGAGTAGCGGGAAGAGGGAGTCACCCTGGAAGATTCCCCTTTTCTCCAAATTCTTACTTCTGCGTATTCTTCTTCCCCTGCTGTTAATTGCGTTTTCCAACAAGGTATGCTTCTTACTACTAACTCATATTTGTTTTCTAGAGCTCTAATCATGTTAAGGCATTGTATTATCCACGAATGTGGTACCATATCGTAAGCATAACGATAGTCAAACCATGTTATTGGGAGATCCGCATGTCTTTTTTTACATTTATTTATAATGGCTTTGTCGATAAGTAGCTGATCTTTTCTACCCGTAGCCTTTCTTTTACACCCCTTTTGCTCATCTGCGAATAACTCGGTCTTTAGTTGCCCGGAGCATTACCTCCCTTGATGTCTTTCACTCATAACACTGACCTACCTTCTGTCATCCATGTCGGCACAACACCAGTTGTCTTTATTTCATTGAGTTGCACAACAATTCTGTTGTGGGGGCACTTCAACGTCTTAATCCAGAAGCCCTGCACTCCAGTTTGGAATCTTTTTTAACTGTTACTTCAACTTTCCTTCTTCAATTTCTGTGTTTTCTTGTTCATGGTTTAATTTCATCATCTCTTTGATTAGAAGATGGATAAGAGAGCCAACTTGTCAGAGAAGCAAAGCTAACTTAAGTCTTTGAAACATAGATAGAAAGAAACTGATGGAACAGGTGAGAAAACGTGAAAGAGTATTGGACTGTGTGGTTACTAGTGATATCACAGAACTATATGAGAGGATCTTGGCTTCTGCTTTAATTGTTACAGAGAAGGTGGCTAAGCATAAAAATGGAAAGCAGAAGGCAAGGTCGGAACCAGCATAGAAGATACGGCAACAGAGGACGGTTAGCAGTATACTGTAAGACCTGAGTAAAGTTGTGGAAACAGAGATTATGATGATCCAATGCATGTATGACTAAAAGAAAATTTAACATCAGAAAGAAGGGATATAATGTGGTGATAGAGGAATCAAAACAGAACTTAGAGCCAAGTATCAAAAGATGAAAAGGTATACAGAGAAGATGAACCAGTATAAAAAAAACAGAATAATGTTTGAAAACAAGCAAAAGAGATTCTGCTAGAGCCTACTGAGTACTAAAGACAGGAAGGAAATAGCACCAGAAAGAATAAACAAGAGGGTTTTGGCAGGACATATGGAGTGACAAGACTGACCAAAATGAAAATACACTATGGTTAGGGGGAGTAAAAGAAAGCTGATTGTAGAGCATCAAGAGGAAATTGAGATTATTCTAGAAGATGTCAAATGTATGCTGGCAGGAATGGATGAAATGAAGGAAAAGGTTGTAATGGACTATCATAGCAGAATAAAAATGCTGATGGAATCATATCTGAATGGAGGAAACATCATCAAGGCTTTGAATACATGTGGTGTGGCCCTTGTTCGCTATTCAGATGGCATGCTACATTGGATTCAGGAAGAATTGCGTAAATGGATCGTAAGGCAACAAAAGCTGACATTGATAGGCCTTACTTACCAAGGAAAAAATGTTTTGTAAAGGTATGATGTCAGGTAAAGAGGTGGTGGGATTAGAGAAATGTAGCCTATCTGAGTACTTGAAGCAATCTTAACTGAGCGAGTATTGAGTACAAGTGGTGTTTGTCAAAGAAAAGAGCAAAAAAGAATTGAAGACAGACCAGAGAAGAGAACGAGAAACAAAGTAAAAAGGGAAAACTCTGCACGAACAATACCCTGTGAAGATATGTGAAATGGAAACCAATTCTTGGTGTTGATTTAAAACAGGGTGAACGAAGAAAGAAACAGAGAGCTTGTTGATTCTATCATCTGCCTATTATGGCCCTCCTGTTCATTTGGATGCTGTTGACAGGATTGATAACAGAAAAGACGTACACCTATTTAGAAAGGGAGAGTCTTCTATCAAAAGAACAAAAAGGGTGTAGGCGGAGGAGTCATGACACAAAATATCTGCTGTTGATTAATAAAATTGTATTGAGAAACTATAGGATAAGGCCTACCAATTTGGTTTTTGCAAGGATAGATTATAAGAAGGAGAAGTAGCAAGACTTTAAAAATGAAGAAAGTTCAAGTAGTGCCAGTAGTAATAGGAGATCATGGAAGTGCAACAAAGCGGTGTGGGAGGTGGTTTGAGGAGATTGGAATACTATGTAATATTGCAGATATGCAAAGAACTGCTTGCTAGGAATAGCTAGGATCCTAGAAAAGGTATTGGAGATGTGAAGAAGGAGTACGCCCCTTGTTAGCCCTTAGTCATTTTTTATGACTCGCCAAGTAAGATTATCACTGTATAAGATCAGCCAGAACATAAGCTTAGTTGTATAAATAATGAATAGTTGTGTTACAACATTAGACGTTTAAGATTAATAGGCAGGTTTGCGTTAAATATGGCATTGATATAAAACATGAAGTTTTCTACTCAACCTTATATTAAATTGGACTTTATCGTTTTTTAGTTTTTAATATTTGTTTTATTTTAGCCTACACCAGGGCACTCTTGCCTCAACCTTTCCTTTCTTTAATTTGTTTTCACATTTCAGGATTAAGTTTTTTTAACGTAGCCACTGTGTTTGGATTTAGATTGGTTCCTTCAAATTGTATTACTCTTCTCAATTTGGCAAATTTAATTAATGTGCTAGAATATTAGATTTATTTTATTAGCTATTTTATTGTTGTGTTTGCGTGATTTTGCTATTGATTTATTTGTAATCCTGTTTTAAGTAGGTTTTGACGACCTACTTTCTCAGCTTCCATTTATAGTGTGCCAAACACACTGACTGTTCCACAGCTAAGGAACTCTGTAAAAAACAGCTTAAAAATGTCTTTGTTCTGTATCTCCTTTAATAATTACAATTGTTTTAAACTAAAGATAAGCAATTGAATATTACAATTTTGGAACTTTCTATACGATAAGGATATGTTAAGGTATCATAATTATTTAGCTTTCATTTTATCTACCATCGGTCAATATTCTGGAGTATTAAATGATAACTTTTAAAAACCTGTGTGGTCATTGGGTAGTTCTGTGTTTTCAAATGCCACAAATCATTCTCTATCCATTATAATTATTTCATGCCACGTATTATAGCAGGACATCAACCATCGTTTTGTTGTTTTTTTCCAGTAGGAAACCAACAATGACTATGAGATAAAGGGGGTGTTTTGCTTTCAGCGATAGTTAAAATGGTGTATGGATATTTCTGTTGATATATGTAAAGCTTTTGGTTTGAAATGTAGTTATCTCTAGGACATGGCTGTACAGAGTTTCTTATATCAGTAATGGTAGGTTAAAAGTCGATATTATATTATAATATATAGGTTCAATGATGACTTGTACCTTCAAAATCATGTTTTTCTGAGTAGGTTGATACTGTATGTCAGAAGTTGTTTTTTAAGGAGGAAGAGAGTACTTCTGTTGGGCTTCCTGTTTTATTGTAGTGTGAACTAGGATGGCATTGCCTGTTTGTGTCGATACCTTCCAAACATAATAAATTTTATTTGATTAATCCATGAGAACGGGAGGTAAAAACATGTACAAACCATGGGGGACGATTTATGTATAAGATACTTGCTATTTCTCAGAATTTGTAATTTGAAGACAGAGAACAGGGTGTATTTTGGTATTCAGTTAGACAACAGTTGTGAAATTTAGGAGCGAAACAGGTAGAACAAGAAATGGATATGGTAAGCCTTTAAATTGTTTTAATTACAAGATCAGTTGTATAATAGCTTTCCCTCCGGCCCCTTTTTGGCATCTGTGGTTCCCATGAACTTCCTTTGTCAGATTTTAATCGTAAACCAAGAACATTTTTTACAGTTTTTCACGACAGTTTTCACATCACTTTCATTTGATATTTGTTATTTATATGTGATGACGATTTATGCGATGGGTTTGTTTGATAGATTTTACTCAGGATGTGAATAAAATATTCTCATTGTATGTCTAAGCTCTTTTGCCCCATCCAGTAGGAGTAGTATTACAGTTATTCTCGATGTGGCAGTATGAAAGAAAATAGGAAGTTGCAGTCATTTTGTTTAACACTTCAATGTCGTTATTTTTTGTAGAACTTTCAATGGTTGATTTTGCTGCGCGATTCTGCATTGTCAGGTAATTATTCGTCACAGTTTTTAGTATTCTATTTTTTCAATAAATAAGCGTCTGTTTTTGTAGTGAGACCGAATTCATAACAAGTATAAAATTATTTGGTTCTGTCAAACTATTTTAATCAAGTCAAGGAAGAGTGAAAGTTCATGGAAAATTAATGTTGTCCTTAGCCGTGTTGGAAAGGAGAGCTAATGACCACCACTGCTATTTCTTGACAGTTTTCTTGCATGAATGCATCACTTTGTCTCGAACGTTTGCGACTTTGATGTGGAGAAAGTTTATCAGAACAATCGCATACCGCAAACAGAGTAGTTAATTGAAATAAAATTCCGATGTGAGTACGTTTTAATTGATAACTAATAAAAAAATTTTTGTGGATACAAAAAAGTAGAAGTGGTACCTTGTGCTGCCCTGTGCTCCTGGTTGAGTGATCTAAGTAATACTGCATCATTGCTCTTACGATTAGTAGGTAAACTCGAATACCGAATCTGACTTCGTCAGTCTTACTGTTGGCGTTGTTAAGCAATTCTGTTTAATTCATTTTGAGATTGTGTCGCTCAATTTTTAAGAATAGGCCACAGTGACAACCATTGTTCAGCCCTGGTGGTCAATTAATTACAGCCTATATTTAGTGCAGGGTCCCAAATTACCCTGACACCAAATTTGAGCTTTCTGCTTTGCTTGGTGAAATATCCTTTTCGGTTGTAGGTTTATATCTTTGATAAAGGACATAAGTGACCTCCCTTTTTTAAAAGGAGGCACCTTGTCCTCCTGGAGCATCTGTCTGAGTGATCAAAGTAACATTTAGTCCTTGCTTTCACTATAAATACCTAAAGCTGAATTCAAAATTTGACTTCGTTGGCCACATACTTCTGGCATCGCCAAAAAGCTTTTAGTGAATTTGTTTTTAGCTTGCAGGACTTTATTTTTTGAAAAAGGGCCAAAGCCCCGCCCGAGCCTTCATAAAAACAAAATAACATAACTTAGGTAAAGTACGGATCCACAGAGTATTCTGACACCAAATTTGCCTGTTTACATTCATTTTTAATTGTAATGGTATTTTCAATGCTAATAGACCCATGCGACCCCAGTTACAGGGCCTTTCACGGTAATATAAGAAATACATAGCCAATATTGAGGACAGAGTTTTCAAGTGCCTTGTCGCCAACTCTGAGTTTTCACTTCTCTGCGCAACGTCATATTACCATCGAACGTCTGTATCTTTGATAAAGAGCGCAAATGGCCCACTTTTTGACCACGCTGGCCTCTTCAGTAGTCACAACACCAAATTTCGCCGCTAGTACTCATTTCAGTGCTTCAAAGTACCCTGATCCCCAAATTGAACTTTCTACGTTGTCTGGTTAAATGCATTTTTAACTGTAGTCTTTGGACTTGATATTGAACCCACATGCCCTTCCTTTTAGTCCCCATCACTGTATTATTGAAAAATAACAACCAATCTATATTTAGGACAAGAACCCTGTCACCAAATTTGCCCTTTATAAGTTGCCTGGTCAGATTCATTTTTTGATTATAGGTCCTTATCTTTGATAAAGGACCCATATGAACCTCCTGTTTGTACCTTGTAACTTCCACAGTAGTCAGCTCACCAGATAACATTTCTTTTTTTCAGCGCAAGCCCGCAAAGTACCCTAACACAACATTTTTAGCTTTCCATTTTGCCTGGTTATTGACACTGTTGGAGAACACAAACATTTTTGTGCCACGATAAATATTATGGATATCAGGTTTACTGACACATGTTATCATATTTTTGAAATATAGACACAGTTTTGGACCAAATTTACAAAATAGTACTTCTTTTATGGAAACAGCAACTGGAGAAGTATACCATAAATCCACAAGAGTTCTATCAGTAATCCTTCAATTCACATTGTTGTTTTGAAAATAACATAATATAATTTAGTTTTTTTAGTTTATGATTTACCATTTCAAAGTTGGTGAGACTCTTTTTATTTCAGCTTTAATTCATATATTTTCGAAGTTTGAATCCCAAAATTCCCCTTTTCTCCTTGGACCGTAGCCTCGACTGCTTGAGCAGATATGAAAAGGCCTTTTTAAAGTTTGCATTGGATGAGCCAAGGGTTAGTGGGTCATTATTCTTATTTATTATTAAAATGTTTGCGTTGCTTATTGTGTATTGTAATCCATTGGGTTTTTTTAAAGGAAAGAGAGAGAGAGAGAGAGAGAGAGAGAGAGAGAGAGAGAGAGAGAGAGAGAGAGAGAGAGAGAGAGAGAGAGAGAGAG